>JAJSZK010000211.1:0-17764 GCA_022985045.1 Macadamia tetraphylla | reverse complement strand
ATGGTTAGGGCGTTATTTTAGATACATATGTTTAGGCGGTAATTAGAATTGGATCACAATCATTAATCGGTTCACTTTCACATTATTAAAAGAAATAAAAATAAAGTGGCGCTTCTCTCGTGTTGGCAAGTAGCTACACGATCCGAATGACGCTTGGTTACATTTTAAATCTCAAACAATACGTATGCACCTTAATATATGGCTACATACCTACTTTATCCGTACATGGCCTTATGATAGGTACATGTACACGGCTTGGGTATTCCCGTCTTTTCTGGCACTGGCTCAGACTTGTCAGGCCAGCCGGTGTTTAAGGTCACCCTTACCATCATAGTCCATAAGGAACCCGCTCTAATTCTCTCCGGTTCGGGTCCTGCATGGTTAAATCGGGTCAACCGTAATCGGACGGGTTTAGAGTGGGGTATTACATTTACCCCCCCTTCTGAAAAATTTCGTCCTCGAAATTGCGTACCTGGTTGATCAAAAAGATGAGGGTACTTGGCTTGCATTTCATCCTCTTTCTCCCAAGATGCTTCTTCAAGTGAATGATTAGCCCATCGCATCTTTACATAGGAAATGGAGCGGTTGCGAAGGGTCTTCACCTTTCGATCCAAAATTTTAGCCAGCTGCTCTGTATAGGTCATGTCAGCTTCTAGATATTCTAGTTCCATGGGTAATACATGAGAGGGATCATTAACGTATTGCTTCAGCATGGATACATGAAATACGTTATGAACATCCCCAAGCGAAGGTGGCAGAGCAAGCATGTAGGCTACTGAGCCAACCCGGGCTAAGATCTCAAATGGGCCAATGTATCTTGGGCTCAACTTTCCCTTTCTGTGAAACATTTGCAACCCTTTAGTAGGAGAGATTTTGAGAAATACTTTTTCTCCTGGCTGAAATTTGATATCTTTTCTGCGGGTGCCTGCATAGCTCTTTTGACGAGACTGAGCTGCTTTAATCCGTTCTCGAATAACGTCGACTTTGTCACAAGTCATCTGTATCATTTCAGGTCCTAACATTCGACGTTCACCTACCTCGTCCCAATACAAGGGAGTTCTGCACTTCCTGCCATATAATGCCTCATATGGAGCCATCCCAATCGTAGCTTGGTAACTGTTGTTATAGGCAAACTCCATAAGGGGTATATATTCTTCCAACTACCGCATTTCCATTGTACATGCCCCGAGCATGTTTTCTAATATCTCGATGGTTTGTTCTGACCATCATGCCGGTGGGAAGCAAGACTCAAATTCAACTGTGATCCCAAGGCATCGGAAGCTTTTTCAAAATCCGGAAGTGAACCTCGGTCCCTATCGAATAATGCTCACGGCACTCCATGTAAGTGCACTATGTTGTCCATGTAAAGTTGTGCTAGTTTGGCCATAGAGAACTTGGTCTTGATGGGAATGAAATGAATGTCTTAGTAAGCAGATCAACATCACCCATATCGCGCCATCCCCTTAGGTGTACATGGTAGTCCGTGGAAGTCCATTGTAATCCTTTCCCACTTCCATTCTCGCATCGGGGTGGCTGAAGAGTACCATAGGGTCGATGCCTCTGCCTTTTACTTTTGGCATGTGAGACAAGTCGCCAACGAGCTATTGTGACTTTCATGCTTGGCCACCGAATTTTGTTTGAGGTCTTTGTACATCTTTGTACTTCCCGGGTGGAGTGAGTACTCGGAGCTATGTGCCTCTCGCACTATCTTGTCTTGTATATCCAAATCATCGGGTACACACAATCTGCCTCGAAACATCAATGCCCCATCACTGGCTAAAACAAAATTTGGGTCGTTCATTGATTGATCTTGAACCTTAACTCTGATCTGCGTAATTCAGGATCCAAAGGTTGTTTCATTATTACCTCTTACCTAATAGCCGGATGCACCTGTAGAGCCGTCAAGGATACAGTCAACCATTTAAGGTTTTCTGGTTGACGTTCCAATTCGAAGGTTGCTCCTTCATATAAGAGAGCTTCATCCATTAGTGTCGCCTCTTGTATGAGTGGTGGGCTGACTGCTAAGCATGAGAGGGACACAGTCTGTGCCTTCCGAATCAACGCATCTGCTACTACATTAGCTTTTCCGGGATGATACTGAATGTCGCAATCATAATCCTTCTGGGTGAAAAAGTACTTAAGGCTCTTGTGATCACTGTATATCTCACACTTCTCCCCATACAAATAATGTCGCCAAATCTTAAAGGCAAAAATGACTGCGGCTGGTTCCAAGTCATAAGTGGGGTAGTTCTTCTCATACTCCTTTAGTTGTCGGGATGCATACGCTATTACCTTACCGCGTTGCATGAGAACACAACCCAAACCAACTTTTGAAGCATCAGTGTAGACTGTCATTCCACCTGTGCCCTCAGGGATGGTCAACACAGGGGCCGACACCAACCTCTTCTTCAATTCCTGGAAACTCTTCTCGCATTCCTCTACCCAGTCAAATTTCACACCCTTTTTGGTTAATTTAGTCATTGGCACTGAGATTCGGGCAAAATTCTCAATGAAGCGCCAGTAGTATCCAGCCAAACCCAAGAAGCTTCTGATTTCAGTGACATTCTTGGGGCTTTCCCATTCTACTACTGCTTTTACCTTATTAGGATCTACCTTGATTCTGGCCTTAGACACTACGTGCCCTAGGAATCCAACTTGCTCAAGCCAAAATTCACACTTGCTGTATTTGGCAAACAACTGTTGTTCTCTCAACCTCTGTAACACCATTCTCAAGTGTTGAGTGTGCTCCTCTTCTGTCTTGGAGTAGATCAAGATGTCATCAATAAAAATAATTACCCATTTATCGAGGACATCGTGAAATACTCGATTCATTAAATCCATGAAGGCTGCCGATGCATTGGTTAACCCAAAAGATAACACTAGGAACTCATAGTGACCATACCGAGTCCTAAATGCTGTCTTGGGTATGTCGCTGCTCTTTATCTTGAGCTGATAATAGCCTGATCGAATGTCTATCTTTGAAAATACTTTGGCACCCTGCAACTGGTCAAATAAATCATCAATGCATGGCAACGGATACCGGTTCTTAATGGTTAGCTTATTTAATTCTCGGTAATCGATGCACATACGCAAGCTGCCATCCTTCTTCTTGACAAACAATACTGGGGCACCCCAAGGTGAAACACTTAGGCGAATAAACCCCTTTTCCAATAATTCCTGCAACTACATCTGCAACTCCTTCAATTCAGCTGGTGCCATCCTGTATGGAGCCTTAGATACTGGAGTTGCTCTAGGAGTCAAATCTATGGCAAACTCCAACTCTCTATCAGGTGGTAAATGCATCAGATCATCTGAGAAGACGTTGGGAAACTCTTAAACCACCTTTACCTCTTCCAGAGGTGTAATCCTTTCATCCACATCAAGTACCGATGCTAAGCAGCCTTAACATCCACTTTCCAACAATTTTACTGCTTGAAGAGCGGAGATAAGGACCTTTCTAGCCCGTTTCACTTTATCTGCTCGGTATACCCATTCTCTTCCTTCGTCATCTGTCACCCTAATCAGCTTTTCAGCACACATCACATTAGCTCGATGAGCCGACAACCAATCCATGCCCAGTATAACATCAAAATTCTGCATATTCAACTTAATGAGTTGTGCATCAAAGTTCTTTCCACTAATTTCCACTGAGCACGGCCCATACATCTCCTTCAACTGTGTAACTTTACCAGTAGGCATACTAACAATCATTCTGTGATCTAGGATCCTGGGTGGCATCCCAAGTTTCTCGGTAAATCTCTTAGATGCGAACGAATGAGTAGCTCTTGAATCGAATAAAACATAGGCTGGTATGCCTGATATGGGTAGGACACCTAGTGTAACAATGCATATAATTTCAGCAGGTCATCAATATTTAACATAAGGAAATTCTTAATTTAAAATGTACCTGCTACTACTTCTGTACTGGCCTCAGCTTCCTCAGCTGATAGAGCATACATCCTTCCCTGCGGTTGATTTCCCCGAGTTAAGGGAGGTCGATGCGGAAGGGATGGAGGCAAGGCTGGTCGACCGACAGATTTTTACATAGTGCCCATATGAATGGCAGTTAAAGCAACGAATCTGAGATGTAGGAACTGGGGCGGGGTCCCTCTGCACTTAACCCGTTGAAGATGGAGGTCGGGGTGGCCTTGGAACTGTAGGTGCCGCACTAGTGTTCGAGCGAAAAGAGGTGGAGCCCGAACCACCAGCTAGTCTAGGAGGGTAGCCAGATGGCCTATAGGGCTGCCTATACATGGGCCCAGAACTGTACGACCCGCGGTATGCCTTGGAGGAGTTACCCATATCCGGAAATGGGTTTGTTCTCTTCCACATCCGGGTGAGGGTGTTCTCCTTTGCTTATCCTCCATGGTCTTGGCCTTCGCACATCGCCATAGTCAGTCAAATCCAAGACCTCAAGTACAGACCTAATGGATGCTTTTAGGCCCTTTAGAAATCTCGCAGCCTTCTCTTCCGCTGTCCGCATATGCCTTGGGGTAAAATGGAACAAGCTCTCAAATTACTGTTGGTACTCAAGGATAGTCTTACCTCCTTGAGCTAAAGCCATAAACTCAGTCTCCTTGCGGTCTCTGAAGCTGCGTGGATAATGATTGTCCAAGAACAACTCCTTAAATTGTTCCCAGGTGGGTTTTGGATGGGCAGCCAACAATATGGGCTTAGAAGCTTGCCACCAGGAGTTGGGCTCATTCTTGAGTTGCAACCCCACACAAATGAGTTTCTGTGCATCCGTGCACTCAATCACCTCAAATATTTTCTCCAGTTCTTGGATCCACTGGTCTGGTTCCAGAGGATCACTCCCCACCTTAGAGAATACAGGTGGTAAGTTCCTCTTGAATGACTCCACTACCTTTGACATATTATTCGCCGGCAGGTAATTGGGAGCATAAGCCGGATAGTAAGAGTATGGAGGGGGCACGCCATACGGAGGAATACTGAACGGCGGGATTGGAGGTGTACCTCCCACTTCCCGACCCCACAGGCGGGTCCTGTGGAGTAAGTATCCGGGGAGGTTGACTCGATTGAGAAAGGTCCAATTGTTGCTGAATAGCAATCATAAATGCTTGCTGTTGTTGAAGCATTTGTTGCTGGAAAGCCTGTTGTGATTGCCGAATTATGGTAGCAACATCCCCCGGAGTAATAACCGATGGAGGGTCCGGAAGTGTAGTCATAGGTGGGTCCCCATGTGCCCCACCCTGACCCAAGGTCTCTGGAGGTGGTGGAGGTGAGGTTTGCCCCACAGAGTGGGACCTCCTGAGATTCGGTGGTCGACCGACCGGACGAGGACCACGCGAGGTACCTCGGGCATTGCTACCGGATCTAGTACGTACCATCGTATCCCTGTACCTGGAACATATCATACATCACCTTGGTTAAATACCATAGAATTTATATCGGCACATAATTATATTCCAACACACAGGGCATTGTAGTGTATGATAGTTTGCAGCTAACCGCAGCTTGATTCCAAAGATACAGGGTTAGTGCTATAACAAGCATGTCAATGGTCTCACTTGACCATAACATGCAATTACAAGAATAATAACAATAATCATAATAATTATATTAATAATATTAATAATAAAAAAAAATTTCCCATTTTTCCAAGTTTTCCTCAACCGATGGGCTGCACCGACAGGCAGGTTGGCCCGTCGGTTGGCCCGTCGGTCCAAATCCTCAACCAACGGGTGACACCGACGGGCAGGGTGGCCCGCCGGTCCTACCCGAGTGAAAAACTCGAACAGGGCCCTTTCGGCTCTGTTCTGTCTTATTTCCTTCATTTCCTATCTCTCTCTCTCTCTCTCTCTCTCTCTCTCTTTTCCTCGGGCGATCTTGGAGGTCTACTTGACGCTTCCACTCACGATTCCACTCATCAACCGGGTGCTTTTTTTGCGAAGATTCAACTCCTCCACTTCCAAGTAAGTTTCCTTCACTTTTTCTCAGAATTTTTACTTGGGGGGTAGAACTCATGTGTAGACTTCAATCCAGGTTCTTTTCTCATGTTTCTTTCCATAGAATAGTGATTTCATGTGCTTGTGATATTCTCTATGTGATTTATTTCTAGTTTCTAGGATTTACTTCTCCATTTTGAGAAAAACCCCAACCGTGCCCTAGTTTTTCTCAAATGTGGGGGTTTCTTCATTTCTTGCTCTTTTTCCCCAATTAATGATTCAATTGCGATGCATTATGCTTGATTTGTACTTAACATACTGTAGAAATCATGGAAAGTCCCTTATGCTTGAAATCCCCATGTCTTCCCATGAAAATCCATCTTTTGTGTTGGGTTTTCTTTGATTTTCTTTACATCCTTGGTATTTGTGGACCTCAATAGCATATTAGCGTATGTTTTTGCATGTTCATGATCTCACTACAACGGCATTTCCGTCTTAGACCTATAGCTTCAAGCTTTACTCCATTGTGAATGAACTTGCGCATTGAAAATTTGAATCCTCTTTATCATTCTTTACTTGCCATGTTACATATGCCCCTTTCTGTCACATTGCTGTTTTTTTTTTTTTTTCCATGATTCTATTTTGTCACTTACCGTGCATCTCGTCCATAGACTCCCTATCATTCCTCACTTGTCGCATTTTTTGTTTTGCGAGAATTGGGTTTTGGGGCTCCCTCTTACTGCTCACCCCTCTTTTTATTCGCTTTGTCATTCTCTTTTTCCTTACTCACCCTGCTTTCCTCTTTTCTTGCCAGGATGTCATCTCGTAAAGGCAAGGAGCCCGCATCCTCTGGCACTCGACGTAAGACCACCGCTTCTAAGAGGAAAAGTACAGGAACTAGCTCTCCAGCCCCCCGCACAGGGAGACCCGGACCTGCCCGGTTTGATCCTTCTGACTACGATGAGGAGCTCTTCCACAGTTCAGAGGCAGCAACCAACTGGCCGGTTGGTGATGATGGAGAAGACCGTGGTAGTGGACGACTTCCACAAGGTTCAGCTCCCGGAGAGGTTTATAGCATTGGGCTGGGAGTCTATCCTCCACGTAGATCGTCTCTGCTACGAGCAGCTGGTTCGTAGGTTCTATTGCAACCTGGAGGTTTCCTATCAGTGCGGAGAGTACGCGATCATCAATATGGTGAAGGGGGTGGACATCCAACTGATCGTGGACACCCTGGCCAGTATTTTGGGTATCTCTACAGCCGGGCACCGTTACTACAGTCCTCCCAAGAGTAAGCCCCTAGGCCCGTTCATGAGCTTGGAGATGCCGGACTACATCTATGAGACCATCTGTGGCAGCAGTGCCCGTCCGGAGTCCGAGACATCCTTCTACCCAGAGGTTAGCGTGTTTGCCCGTTTGGTCTAGTTCAACTTGCTCCCCAGAGGAGGTCATCGGAACCAGGTGGGCTTCATGGCGGCCTTCATAGCATTACTGCATCTACATGGCCTTAGAGGGAGGTGCCAAGCACTTGTGCTTGCCATACATCATCCTCAAGACGATGGAGCACCATACTTCTCACCCCGAGGATGGAGGATTTCCATATGGCCGGATCCTCACTAGGATCTTTGAGTTCTTCAGAGTGGACCTAAGTGGTGAGGAGGGGAAGACTCCGGCGGACAAGTTCGACAGGGGTAACCTTTTGAGGATGGGTCTCCATACCCTTATGGATACACCTCCGAGAGTAGGAGCTCAGAGAGGTAGGGATAGGAGGGTTGTCCCTATGGAGGATGTTCTCATGGAGGAGGAGTCCAGTGAGGAGGATGAGGACTATGTTCCTCAGGATGAGGAGGATGACTTGGGGGATGAGGACATCCCTGAGCAGGTGCCTCAGGAGTCGAGAGGTACCGATCCTGGCTTCACCAGAGCTGCAACCCCACAGCATAGAGCCCCACCACTTGAGAGTGGTGCCTATGATTTTGAGGGCATGATGTCCACCATGAGGGCTTTGAAGGATGGCCAAGATCAGCTGCTAAGAAGGCTGGACGAGAGTGCTTCCAGGGAGGAACGCATCCTGGAGAGGCAGGCTTCTTTGGAGGATTCCTTCCTCAGACTGGGCCAGGACTTGGACACCACGGCCAACGCCATCTCAGCAGATTTTGGCCGACTTCGGAGGGAGGTACGGCTGCTGAACTCAAGGTATGACTACTACGACCATCGCCTCGACGTCAACTCTAGACCTCCGGTGAACGTAGTAATCATAGACGACGACGACGATGATCAGTGAGGACTTAGCTCGTCCACACCAGCTCCTCATTTGTTCAATGTTATCTATCCTATTGTATTTTTCCCTTTCTTTTCTCATTCTTTGTACTTGCTCTGTAACTGGACTTATTTGTGGGACAATGTACTTTGATAGTGGTTGTTGTGGTGAATTCATATGTGTGATGACTTGTGTAGTTTAGTTGTGGTGTCATGTAAATTTTTGATCAATGTTATATTATATATATGTTGTTTATCAGGTGTTTGTGTGTAACTTTTTTTGGAAATCCCATTTTACGCCGTTATGCTGCCCAAATTTCATCAAACTAGTACTCGATAGGTTATGACACCAATTTATTTTCCTTTTGTCTACTCTCGCGCATGCCATGAATGCAATGTCTAAATGCAACCATCTTCATTCCTTTCTTTCTTTGGCTTTTAACTCTTTAAAGCTTTTACATTAACCCAACCCCATTTTCCTATTATAGATTCTACGGGATTCAAATGGTATGCTGTGAGTGGAGCAGAGCATCACACTCTGATACCACCGTTGTCACGCCCCGTTCACACGAACGGCGTGGCCAAGGTTAACACCGTTAACCCAAACTCGCTAGGATCATCGTCAGATCTCCACCACAACATACACACAACTAAGAAAGAGCTTATCAGTTCAGCGGAAGACTTGGTTTACCTGTGAATATTCCCATAATACTTGATACCCGAATTGTGATACAATAATTACATACTTGTGGGCCCGAAGGCATGATATTTACACAATAAGAGTACAATTCACATATCAAGTACATAAAAGAAATCATAAAAAATCAGAGTACACAGCTCGGCTAGGTATCAAAGCCTAGAGCTCAGCTCGGTATCAAAGGTTGAGCCCAGCTTGGCTTCACAAGGTAGAGCTCGGCTCGGCATTAAAAGTGGAGCTCAGCTCGGCATCAGAACTGCGGTCCCGCAGCACAACTCTCGCACGGGCAATTAGTGTCGTGCTTTAACTCCTCAGGGGCCCACCCCATGCTCTTCAGATGGATGACTTGCAAAATCATCTAAAAGTGGTGCACACGTGGGATGAGCTCACTAGCTCAGTAAGTGGAAAGATGGACCACACAACAGTCCACACAATAATTCACAACCATATACACTACATGCTATGCAATACATTTTAAATCACATCCACCTAAGCAACATTACTAAGTCTTTGGTTAAGTGCTACTACAACCACAGTGTGCGTATGCTCCGGGTACGAGCCGCAAATTCCATCCCGCGATACGCCCATAGGGCTATAGGAGAAGGCCCACCGTGAGTACTCAAAAAAGTAAAAACATGTCGACCACCGGCTCTCAACAGAAAAGTAAATGACTGAAATTAAAGGTGCTAACTCCAGCAATTTAAAAGCAGTACGATTGGCCCTCTTGAATATACCACCGGGGTTACCGACTGTCCTAATGGCCCGCCGGGCGTTATGTCTAACCGCCACAGTGACCCGATAATCGTGACCACTGCTTCCCCCCAAATGGTAACCCAACACCTTAACACCTGTTGGGAAGGGTCGTAGCACGGGAAGGTGAAAATCCTAAACCGCATGCTCCTATATGACAATAGTACGATTACATAGTGCCACCGCGTCCCATACCACGGGCCACAATGCACTCGTTTCCAAGCCGACTACAGCATCTAATCTATTTATGCATCATGCACAATGATGTCGACATTAATCACGTAAGCATATCATCACTTGGCATTTAGAAGGTAAACATAACACCCATGCATAACAATGTGAGGATGACTAATCTACATAGCATTTTCATGATGACATGACTAGACTAGATACAATTAAATGAATACCAAACAATGCCTTAAAACAAGGCCAAACGTCCTCTCCCCACTTACCTGTAGTGTACAAGGACTCCCGTTCGGTACGGGTGAGATCTGGTGCGAGAAGCGTGAGATTTGGTGAACCTATCATGAGTGAGTGGGGTTAGTATTTCATCATTTTGGAATCAAGATTAACACGATCTAATGACATGATCATGTTTAGAATCCTAAAAGAAGGTCACATGTCCGATTTGGGTCCAATCGGACGTAAAAATCACATTCGAAGCCTCTCGGGTGGGTCAGATAGCCCACCTGTCTGACCTAGCGGTCAGACCCACCGGTCTGGACCGACAGGTAGGTTAGCCCTCCGATTGGCCCACCGGTCTGGCCCACCGGTTGGGCCAGAGAGTCTGCTAAGACCGGCGGGCAGGGTGGCCCGCCGATTGTGCTCGAGGCCTGCCCTCTCAGGCAGGTGCCCACAGGCAGGCCAGATGGCCCGCCCACCGGTCTGGCCCACCAGTCTTGGCGGGAAACCTGCTGTTTCTTCCCAACTTCCCTCAACCTTTGGAGTTCAAATGGGGCTTTTCCAAACCCATTCTTCACACATTCAAGGTCTTATAGGATGGTTCTAACCTAGATCTATGTTAGATTTAAGGAATGGGAAGCCATCTTACCTTTTTTGCTCAAGAACACCTTCAAAACCCCAAAATCACTTCAAATCCACAATGCTTCTCCAACCTTGTAAATACTTCTTCAAATCCTTCAAGATCAGCACATAAATCATCTATTAAACCTAAGATTCATCATTTCAAGGGGGGTTTACAAGATCTCAAGAAACCCTACCCCAAATCAAGGGTTTTACTTGGTAATGGTGAAAGTTCAAGTAACCCAACCTTTGCTCACCTCTAAACGTAGATCTAGTTTTGGAGACCACTCTTCTGGCATCGGAATGGGAAGATCAAGCCTCGGCGCTGCTGAAATCCATCTCTTCTTCCTCTTCCTTCTCTTCTCCTCCTCTTTCCTTTCTTTTCTCTCTCCTCTTTACTCTTCTCACCAACGTCCGAGTGTCATAAATGAGGAAGAAAAAGAAAATAAATGCTATATATATACTTCTTAAAATAACTAAGTGTTCACATGGGTGGGTCACTCAGGTGGATGGCTGCGCCCACCTGTCCTCTCACCTGAGGGCCAAAACTTAGGATTTTGACAGAATTCGGCCCTCAGCACGAATCTCACTCTTGGCATATGATGTAATATACGTATGCACCTTAATATACGGCTACATACCTGCTTTATCCGTACATGGCCTTATGATAGGTACATGTACACGGCTTGGGTATTCCCGTCTCTTCTGGCACTGGCTCGGACTTGTCGGGCCAGCCAATGTTTAAGGTCACCCTTGCCATCATAGTCCATAAGGAACCCGCTCTAATTCTCTCCGGTTCGGGTCCTGTATGGTTAAACCGGGTCAACCGTGTAATCAGATCGGGTTTAAGAAGTAGGGTATTACATTATAATTGTCATTCGTACGAGCATTTTGCCAAGGATTGTCGGTACCCATCTGTTATACCATCAAGCCAGCCCCCCTGTCCGTAGACCTGCGCTGACCCAGGGGAACTAGGCTCAGAGAAGGATGTATACCTTATCAGCTGAGGAGGCTGAGGCCAACACTGAAGTAGTAGTTGGTACCCTTTAATTAAAAGATTTTGTGATAAAATTTGAGTAACCTGTTATACTTATATGCAATACAATGCTAGTTGTCTTATCTATAACAGGTATACCTATATATGTCTTATTCGACATCAAAGCTTTGCATTCATTTGTGTCTAAGAGATTTGTTAGGAAACTTGATGTGCCAACTAAGACCTTAGAATGCAAGTTAGTTGTTAGCACCCTACAGGCATGATGGAACAGTTGAAAGAAGTGTGTGGGCTGTGTTCAGTTGATATTAATAGAAAGAAGTTGGATGCTCAACTTATCAAATTCATTATGCAAAATTTTGACATCATTCTTCACATGGATTGGCTGTCGGCTCATCGAGTAAGTGTGATGTGTGCCGAGAAACAAGTTAAGATAATGGATAATAAAGGAGAAGAGCTTGTATATCCAGCTGAAAGGGCAAAGTAACCTAGAAAGGCTATTATCTCTGCTTTATAGGTGGTGAAATTATTAGAAGATGGATGTCAGGGCTACCTTGCATCAGTACTAGATGTGGATGCAAAGGTAACACCACTGGAGGAATTGAAGGTAGTCAAGGAATTCCCTAATGTCTTCCTAGATGATTTAACCCACTACCGGCTACCACCTTATAGAGAGCTGGAGTTTGCCATTGATGTAATTCCTAGATCTACCCCAGTATCTAAGGCTCCGTATAGAATGGCACCAGCCGAGTTAAAGGAGCTACAAATACAGTTGCAAGATTTGTTGAAAAAGAGGTTTATACGCCCAAGTGTCTCTCCTTGGGGTGCACGGTCTTATTTGTTAAGAAGAAGGATGGTAGTTTGCTTATATGCATCGACTACCAGGAACTGAATAAGTTAACCATTAAGAACAAGTATCCGTTGCCGTGCATCGATGATCTCTTCGATCAACTGCAAGGTGCTAAGGTATTTTCAAAGATTGATCTCATATCGGGTTACTACCAGCTCAAGATTAAGAGCAATGACATACCAAAGATAGCTTTTAGAATCCGATATGGTTATTATGAATTCCTGATGCTGTCTTTCGGGCTGACCAATGCACTGTCTGCTTTCATGGATTTAATAAATCGGGTATTTCATGATGTCCTTGATAAGTGGGTCATCATGTTCATCAATGACATCTTTATTTACTCGAAGTTAGAAGAAGAACATGCAAGGCATTTGAAGATGGTATTGCAAAGACCAAGAGAACAACAATTATATGTCAAGTTCAACAAATGTGAATTTTGGCTCAAGCAAGTTAGATTCCTAGGACACATGTGTCTGAGAATGGAATCAAAGTGGATTTGGATAAAGTAAAGGCTGTAGTAGAGTGGGAGGCACCCAAGAATGTAATAGGAATCAAAAGCTTCTTGGGCTTAGTAGACTACTACCGACGCTTCATTGAAAACTTTTTTTGGATTTCTGCGTAGATGACTAAGTTGACCAGGAAAGGTGTAAAGTTTGAATGGTTAGAAGAATGTGAAAATAGCTTCCAAGAGTTAAATAGGCGGTTAGTGTCGTCTCCTATATTGACCATTCCAAATGGTACAAGTGGGATGACAGTCTATATCGATGCATCCAAGATAGGGTTGGGTTGTGTTCTCATGCAACACGGCAAGGTAGTAGTAGCATATGCATCTAGGAAACTTAAGGAGTATGAGAAGAACTACTCCACTCATGAATTTAGAACTGGTAGCAGTCATTTTTGCCTTGAAGATCTGGCATCATTATCTATACAAGGAGAAGTGCGAGATATACAATGATCGCAAGAGTTTTAAATACTTCTTCACCCAACGAGATTTAAATATGAGGTAGAGAAGATGACTTGAACTCATGAAGAACTATGATTGTGACATTCAGTATCACCCAGGCAAGGCTAACGTGGTGGCTGACGCTCTAAGTCGGAAGGCTCAGACAGTTTCACTTTCGTACTTAGCTGTCAGTCCATTGCTAATACAAGAGGCGGTACTAATGGATGAGATTCTTCTATATGAAGGAGCAACCTTGGAACTCGAAAATCAGTCGGATGATGTTAAGTAATTATCTATATCCCTAACTAGGGGTGTCAATCGGTTAGGCCGGGTAGATCCCGATCGGGCCTAACCGAGCCTAGTAGGCCTATGTCCTCGGACTATGACCTACCTATTAAAGGAATGAGTCGGTCTCAGTCGGTGTCGTGTCGGACTCGATCGGATTTAGGGCTTTAATCAAACTTCTTCTAATCGGGCTAATCGGAATATAATTGGGCTTTAAACGGGGTAGTGTACCAATAAAGCCTTAAACGGGCCTTAACCGGTCTTTACTTTTATTAGATTTGAAATACTTCAATTTATTTTGTTAAATCATATAGCAAAGCATCCTGCTTTATTCATTTGATTTATGATGCCTTTGTCCAAAAACCACCACTTTGAGATGCACCACATTTTTCAGCTATTGCAATATGGATTTTACTTGTTTGTACTCGTACTGTGTGCAGAATCTCTAAATTGTTCTTGCTATTCAAATTCATACTCCTACCACTTCCGAAAGGATGTGTTAAGGATGGCAAAAACTCATGATTATGCTCCTTTGTAAAATTATGTATGATCCATCTACCATCTTGCCTTCTTTTCACATGCATGCTTGCCCAATCTTATGAGAAGGTCGCGGATTAATGGCATCTGCTGATTGCTACTTGTTTCCTTGTCTAGAGCATGCAAATGCAAAATGTGCATCATTAAATTTTCTAGTAAGCCTTGAACGACGACTGCTCTTTTTCTTGGTATTAAATCCAACAGACCCTACATATTCTTTATAAAATGCATAAGCTTCCTCATGTGATTCAAATTCCATTCCTTTAGAATGCTCAAAATTTGTATCCTCTTCAGTAAAACCAAGATCCATTGCAGGAAAACTCACACCTAACTCATCTTCACCATGTACCTCCCCATCTGTACTTTCACCCATATTTGACCTAACATTTTCTATTTCACGCCCATCCACATTCCCCTCAAGATCTATTTCCGTTAAGAGAATCCAACCCCTTACAGATTCCTTTTCCCTATCAAAACCAAATGGAGTAGTAGATATAAGTATATGGAAACAACACCCTGAGAGTTTTTTAAATAAAATGATGAACACAATAACATTAGTTACGCATAAGAAACACAAAATAGCAACCATGTACTACCTATTTATAGTACACTTAATTATAGTCAATAATTGATAAAAATGTCAATATATACCCTATTTTATCCCAAAAAATCAAAATACCTATATAAAATATCGGGCTAAACATATCGGTCCAACTCGAGCTTATAAAAGGGTCATGATGGTCGGAGGCCCATCGGGCTTACCCCTTGCACCGTGTACTACCTATTTATAAACAAGCTAGACTTAGGCCCAACTCGTTTATTAATCGGGCTGGTCCAGGTTGGGCCATAAAAGTGTCAGGCTCGATCGGGCCTATCAGTGCGGGCTTGGAATTGACACCTCCTATCCCTGATAGCTCTATAGGTACATCCATCCATCAGGCAAGAGGTGATAATGAAAAAATCTTTGGATCCTGAGCAGCAAAGGATTAGGCTAAAAATTTCGGAACGGACAATGAATGACCCTAACTTCACAATAGCCAATGACGGGGCATTACTATTTCGAGACAGGCTGTGTGTGCCTGATGACATGGAAATATAGGACAAGATTGTGAAGCAGGCACACGACTCTGAATACTCACTTCATCCCGGAACTACAAAGATATACAAATATCTTAAACAAAGTTATTGGTGGCTAGCAATGAAGACTACTATAGCCTTGTATGTGGAATAGTGTCTCATGTGTCAGAAGGTCAAGGCAGAAAGGCATCGACCATATGGTACTTTGCAGCCACTCCCCATACCGAAGTGGAAATGGGTCAGGGTCACTATAAACTTTGTCATAGGGCTACCCCGTACACTCAAGGGGATGGATGCAATCTGGGTGGTAGTTGACAGGCTTACCAAGACTGCTCATTTCATCCCAATCAAAACCAATTATTCCATGGACAAGTTAGCCTAACTTTATATGGATAACATAGTCCATTTGCATAGAGTGCTAGTGAGCATTGTGTCAGGTAGAGACCCAAGGTTTACATCTAGATTTTGAAAAGCCTTTAGCAAGCCTTAGGGACACAAGTGAATCTGAATACTGCTTTCCATCCATAGACCGATGGGCACTCAGAACGAACCATACAAATATTGGAAGACATGCTCAGGGCCTGTGCAATGGAAATAAGTGGCATTTGGGAAGAATACATACCCCTTAAGGAGTTCTCTTATAATAAAAGCTATTAAGCCATAATTGGGATGGCTCTATATGAGGCACTATATGGTAGAAAGTGCAGAACACCGTAGGTGAGCACCGGATGCTAGGATCGAAAATGATACAGATAACATGTGACAAGGTTGATATCATTCGGGAGAGAATTAAAGCAGCCCAATCACGTCAAAAGAGTTATGCAGATAATCGCAGGAAGGACATTAAATTCCAAGTGGGGGAGAAGGTGTTTCTTAAAATCTCTCCTACCAAAGGGTTACATAGATTCCACAGAAGGGGCAAGTTAAGTCTAAGATATATTAGCCCGTTTGTGATCTTGGCATTGGTTCCATAGCATATATGTTGGCTGTTCCATCTTCCCTCAGTAATATTCACAATGTGTTCCACCTTTCTATGCTGAAGTGGTACATCTATGATCCGTCACATGTGCTACCCATAGAACCAGAGTATTTAGAAGCTAATATGACCTATGAAGAGTAGCCTGCTAAAATTCTAGTTCGGAAGATAAAGACCCTTCGCAATCGGTCCATCACTTTTGTGAAGGTTCGATGGGCCAATCATTCACTTGAGGAAGCATCCTAGGAGAAAGAAGATGACATCCAGGCCAAATACCCTCATCTTTTCGAAAACCATGTACTACAATTTCGATGATGAAATTTTCAAAAATGGGGGATAAATGTAATACCCTACTTTCTAAACCCAGTCTAATTACCCGGTTGGTTTGGTTTAGCCTTGGTGGACTTGAACCCAAGCGAGCCGAGTCGGGTACGCTATGGAACATGATGGCAAGGGTGACTCTAAACTCAGGTTGGCCAAACAAGTTGGAGTCCATGCCTAGTGAAGTTTACGTGCCTAAGCCGTGCACTTGCACATATCACAAGGCTATGTAGGCACAATAAAGGTATGTAGCCATATTTATGTCGAGTATGCTTTTTGGTTGATTAACAGGAGTGAAATACGTGTCGGAGCTGAACCCCGTCAAAATCCCAAATTAATTGGCTAAGTTTCGACTGACTGGTGGGTGGTCAAAAGTGGGTTAGACCCATCAATGTGACCTACCACTTTGGTCATTAGATAGTTTGAGCCAAGTATAAATAGCATTTATTACTTTTCTTTTCCCTCATTTATTACTTTGGATAGTGGGTGAGAAAAGTAAAGAAAAGAGAGAAAAGAGAGAAAGAGAAGGGAAGAAGAAGGAAGAAGAAGAGGAAGAGGTGCTCGTAGTGTGACGCCGAGGTTGGATCTTTCGATTCCGGCACCAGAAAAGTGATCCTCATCTTAAGATCTACATTTTGAGTTGAGTGAAACCCATATTTCTTAAATGCTCAAGAAACCCTAAGTGAAACCCTTCGATTTGGGGAGGAATCCTTTAGATCTTGTTAATCCCACTTGAGATGATGAATCTAAGGTTTAATGAAGGACCTACATGTTGTTTTTGAAGATTTTAGAGGAAGAAATTGTAAGATTTGAGAAGCATTTGTTGACCTCTTGAGCTAGAGAAGAGATTTGGGATTTATGAAGTGTTCTTGAGCAAAGAGGTAAAATCCAAGCTTAAAACATTGAATCGATCCTAGATCTATGTTAGAATCATAATATGGGACCTTAGATTTGTGAAAAATGTGGTTGAATCAACCTCTTGAGGTTTCTCCAAGGTGAGATGAAGAATGAAAGTGAACAGTAAAATCCTTATTCTAAGTGGTGGGTGCCTAGAAATGGTTGGACCCACCAATCCAGAGCCCGCCTGTCCTGGATGGGCTGTTGGCTCGATCGACAAGCAAGGATTGGTGGGCACCTAGCCCTCTAGTC
>JAJSZK010000210.1:0-15298 GCA_022985045.1 Macadamia tetraphylla | reverse complement strand
AGCCTCCCGCCCGGGTCAAAAATAAATGCCATCGAATGGCAACCGGGTCACCAGAGCCCAATGGGGGGCAGAAAAATCGATGTCCGAAAATGGCAAAGTGGCTCAACCCACCACTCATCGTGGCGCTACACAAGGAGCCCTTGACTTTGGGCTCCCCTCTCAACAAGGGAATCCGGCAAATTTCGCCTCGCATTAAATATATTTGGGAGGGTCAAATAAATCCCGAAGGGAAAGGGTCCCGGCCCAATGGGACAGCCCAAACGTTCCAAAAGGAAATGGTAACCCCAATTGGGGTTTCCCCAAAGGACCCCTTGATTTTACCGCCTAAACAAGCGGGGAATCCGCCCGACCACCACCACAAGGGGGAAAAGGGGGATAGGGGACCCTTAGGTTTGCCCACCCAACCAGGGCACAATTGATTAAAAGCCTTTCCCGGGGATTCGAAATTCCACCTTTCGATTTGTCTTCTCAATGCAAGGGTTCCGCTGTCAAACTTTAAAGGGTCGGGAACCCCAAAAAGGACTGTTTCAGCCTTTCCTTAATTCCTTGGACCATTATTCGATGGGTTTTGGCAATCTAAGGGACCCAAAACCTTTTTAAAGGGTCAAGGAAAGCTTGCCCCACCCTCCTTTTCCCAAAACAAATGTTAAGGGTTTACGGGCCGTATCGAAATGATCCTTCCTTAGGTTCACCTACGGAAACCTTGTTACGACTTCTCCTTCCTCTAAATGATAAGGTTCCCCAAGGACTCCCCCAGGGGACCCCAACCTCCGACCATTTAATCGGTAGGAGTGACAAAGGTGTGTAAAAAGGGGTGGAGTAGTCAACGCGAGCTGATGACTCCGCTTACTAGGAATTCCTCGCTGAAGACCAACAATTGCAATGATCTATCCCCATCACGATGAAATTTTCAAAGATTACCCGGCCCCCCGCCAAGGCTATAGACTGTTTGAATACATCCAGAAGCGCCTGCGGCCCGTAACATCTAAGGGCATCATAGACCTATTGCTAACTTCCGGGCCTAAACGCCATAGTCCCTCTAAGAAGCTGACCGGAGGGTCACTCCACATAGCTAGTTAGCAGTCGAGGTCTCATTCGTTAAGGGAAATTTAAACCCGCATAAATCGCTCCACTAACTAAGAACTGCCATGCACCACCACCCATAGAATCAAGAAAGCGCCTCACCAAACTTACTATGTCCGACTCGTAAGTTTCCACTCCCGGTGGTGCCCTTCCCAACCTTTAAGTTTCCTTACCATACTCCCCGAACCCAAAACTTTGATTTCTCATAAGGTCCCCGGAGTCCTCGAAGCAACATCCGCTACCCCTCGGTCGGCATCATTTATGGTTGAGACTAGGACGGTATCTGATCATCTTCGAGCCCCCAACTTTTGTTCTTGATTAATGAAAACATCCTTGGCAATGCTTTCGCAGTGGTTCGCTTTCATAAATCCAAGAATTTCACCTCTAACTATGAAATATGAATGCCCCGATGTCCCTCTAATCATTATCCGATCCTCAAGGCCAACGAATAGGACCAAATCCTATGATGTTATCCCATGTTAATGTATCCAGAGCGAGTGTCACATACACCAATCGAGGCCCATTGCCAAGCCCATTAAGCCTATGGACTTAAGCCATTAGGCTTAGTAAGGCCCAATTTCTAGAGATTTCTACCAAAGTGTGGAACTCTAGATATTTTATAACGAAATATTATGTAGGGAGGTTTCTAGAGTTCTCCACTAAGGAGGTGGGAAGCTTCTAGTTTTCACCCTAATCGTTGGATGTAAGACACATGTACATATCTTAGCCATTCATTGTAACTAAGAGTGACTATAAATAGAGGTGCCCTCATTTAGCCAAGGCACCAAGTAAGTGAGTTCTCAAGCCTTGTACTCAAGAGTTCTTTAGTGACACAAGTTCATTCTTCCCAAACTCACTCTTGTGTTCACTTTTCTCCTCCCAAGTCCCTTGAGGAGTGTGGTTAGGCTGACTAGTGCTAGTGGGAGTACTAAGTGCCAAGTGTTGGTTAGAAAGGTCTAAGGCGTGATACTTGTGGTATCGGAAGCTTGCAGGGAGCTATGCTTGTGGGATAAGCATTATGTCTAACCTTTCAGAGGTACACGACATTGCAACATGTGAGCAGAACCGTGGAAGGGAGGGAAACCCCAACACTGGGAAGCAAAAGAGGAGCAAAGACAAGTCTGTAGATGTTGGTTGTGCTATGGAGTCTCGCTTAGCTCGGGTGGAGCTAGCAATGGGCGAGGTGAAGGGACGCCTCGATGTTTTAGAGCAAAGTGGGGAGGAGCTCGAACGAGAGCTCAAGGAGTCCTTATTGAGTACTCTCAACACCATGGCATATGACCAAAAGGAGGAGTTTGCATCCTTTAAGGCTCATGTGTGGGAGGATATTTCCACCTTCAAGATCAAATGCGGGAGGCATTGGCCAAGATAGAAGCTTGTGTTGCTGAGGTACCTGAGGATTGGGCTTTATGTAAGAGGGCGGTGGCCGGGGGAGCTACTACCTCACGAGAAGTGCCTAGGATGAAAGTGCCAAAGCCCAAGCCATTCCCTGGGAAGAGAGATGCATGGGAAATCGACAACTTTTTATGGCACATGGAGAGGTACTTCGAGGCAATGGCATTTAATGATGAGGCATAAAAGGTACGGACTGTTACTCTCTACCTCACCGATGATGCAACTCTATGGTGGCGTAGAAAGCATGCCATATAGAGAGAAGTATGTGCACCATAGACACTTGGGATGATTTAAAAACTGAGTTAAAGAAACACTTTATCCCGAGAATGGCACCTTCTTGGCTAGAAAGAGCCAAAAAAGGGCTTAGACACAAAGTTTTATTCGAACTATGTGAAGGAATTTCACCCTAATGCTTGAAGTCCCAGTATGACCGAGGAGGAACTCCTATTCAACTTTATGGATGGCCTCCAAGGTGGCTCCCAAGAACTACAACACCAAGGGCCTGCAGGACCTTGCCTCACCATCACAAAGAAGAAAGTCATTAGTGGAGTTTAGGAAAGACGATAGTTCCAAGCCCAAGAAGGGCACTAATGGGAAAGGTGGGGAGAGAAGGCCTAAGACATACCCCCCCAAAGGGAAAGGGTAGTAGTAAACCATCTTCAAACAAGGAGGGTGGGCCCCAACAAGACAAAAGGGACAAGTTCATGCCCAAGGATAAGTGTTTTTTGTGTGATGGTCCCCATTGGGCTAGGGATTGTCCCAAGAGAAAGGCTCTCAATGCCCTACTTGAGGAGAAAGAAGACAATGAGGTGCATATGGGGTCCCTACAATGACTAAGAGCCATCAAGGCTAAGACAGAGATCAAGGCCACAACCTCACAAAAAGGGGCTAATGTACGTGGAGGTGCATGTCAAAGGTAAGCCCACTCGTGCCATGATAGACACAGGTGCTACGCACAACTTCGTCTCAATAGAAGAGGCAAAGAGACTTGGACTTTAAGGGATCAAGAAGGGAGGATGGCTTAAGGCCGTCAACTCCCAAGCTCGTCCCATACATGGTGTTGCTCGAGGGGTCGAGTTAAACATCGGGACATGGAACGGCATGGTTGACTTGTCAATAGTGCCCATGGATGATTTTCAAGTGGTGCTTGGCATGGATTTTTTACGAAGGGTTAAGGCCATACCCATGCCATTTATCAGCACGGTTTGCATTATGGAGGAAGGAGTTCATGCATGGTCCCAATTGTACAAGGGACCAAGGACAGCCTAAAACTTCATTCGCTCTACATCGAGAAAGGAGTTAAGAAGGGGAGATAACATACTTGGCAGCACTCTTAGAGCCTAAGGAAGACCGGCCCAACTAAGGTGCTATCCAAGCCAATCGAGAGGGTCCTCAAGAGTTCAAGGATGTGATGCCAAACAAAGTTGCCCAAGAGGGTTCCACCTAGGAGGAGGTGGATCATGCCATTGAGTTAGAGCCAGCGCCAAGCCACTAGCAATGGCACCATATAGAATGTCACCGCTTAGAGTTAGAGGAGCTAAGGAAGCAACTCATGGAATTATTGGATGCGGATTCATTCACCCTTCTAAAGCTCCCACGGTGCCCTCGGTTCTTTTCAACGGAAGCATGATGGATCGTTTCGACTATGCATCGGCTGTTGTGGCATTGAACAAGGTAACAATCAAGAATAAGTATCCCATTCCTTTGATAGCAGATCTATTTGATAGACTTGATGGGCAAGGTACTTCACCAAGTTAGACTTACGATCGGGTACTACCAAGTCCGGATCGCGAAGGTGATGAGCCCAAGACAACGGGTGTGACTCGATATGGCTCATATGAGTTCTTGGTGATGCCCTTCGACTCACGAATGCCCCCCACATTTTGCACCCTTATGAACAAGATCTTCCATCCCTACCTTGACAAGTTTTTGGTGGTGTACTTAGACGACATCGTTGTCTATAGCAACACATTGAGGAGCAGTCAGCACTTGAAGATCATCTTCAAGGAACTAAGGGACAATCAGCTCTATGTCAAGAAAGAGAAATGTGCATTTGCACAAGAGGAGGTGATGTTCCTTGGTCACACGATTAGAGGGGGAAACCCTTTACAAATGGATGAGAGCAAGGTGCGGCCATCCAAGAATGGGAGGCACCAACTAAAGTGACGGGCTAAGGTCTTTCCTTGGCTTAGTTAACTATTATTGGCGGTTCATTCAAGGTTACTCAAGAAGGGAAGCTCCACTTACGATTTTTTTAAAGAAGAACCACTATGGTTATGGTCGGCCGATGCAAAGAGGCCTTTGAGGACTTAAAGAAGGCTATCATGGGGAACCGTGCTTACCCTACCCGACTATGGCAAGCCATTTGAGGTACATAGATGCACCCGACTTTGCTATCGGTGCGGTGTTGATGCAAGAAAGGCCCATTGCCTTGAGAGCTGTAAGTTGAATGAGACAGAGGGCGCTACACACCATGAGAAGGAGATGACCGTGTGGTGCATTGCCTAAGGACGTGGTGACACTACCTACTTGGGTCAAGCAGGTGAAGACGGATAACGCTGCACTAGCTACTTTCAAACCCAAAAGAAGTTGAGTCCCAAGCAAGCTAGATGGCAAGACTTCTGGCGTAGTTTGACTTCGCCTTTGAATACAAGCCGGGTAAGGCCAACGTGGTGGCTGATGCGCTTAGTAGAAAGGCAGAGTTAGCTTCTCTTAGCCAACCGGAGGGGGAACTTCTAGAGTTGATCAAAGAGGGCCTCCAACATGATCCTGTGGCTAAGAACTTACTTACTCTTACACGGGAAGGCAAGACACGAAGATTTTGGGAGCAAAATGGCTTGCTCTATGCTAAGAAGAGGAGACTCTACGTGCCTAAGTGGAGTAACCTACGGAGAAACCTCATTCACGAATGCCACGATACTAAATGGGCTGGCCACCCAGGATAAAGGCACACGCGGCATTATTGAAAGCGGCTTACTATTGGCCCGTGTGGGATGACATAGAGGCCTATAGAGAACTTGTCTTGTATGCCAACAAGACAAAGTGGAGCAAAGAACCACCTGGGGATCACTGAGCCACTTCCCATACCGTAAAGACCATGGGAGAGTGTCTCTATGGACTTCTCACGTGCCCTACCCAAGTCAAGGGTATGGATCAATAATGGTGGTGGTTGATAGATTTTCCAAATATGGCACATTCTGGCGGCACCAAGGGATTGTATGGCGTAAGAAGTGGCAAGGCTATTTCTAAAGCATGTCATCAAACATTGGGGTGTGCCACAATCCATAATAAGTGATCGAGACCTCGCTTCACGGGAGGTTCGGACGGAGCTATTCAAGTTGTTGGGACTGCCACTACACTTCTCAACAAGCTTCCATCCCTGCACCGATGGGCAAACAGAGCGATTAATAGCTTGTTGGAGCTCTACTTAAGGCACTTTGTGAGTGCTAACCAACATGACGCCAAGTTGCTTGATGTGGCTCAGTTCTTACAACCTCCAACGAAGTGAGGCCATGAACCAAAGTCCATTTGAGATTGCCACGGACAACAACCCTTAACGCCAAACACGGTGATGACCGCTACATGGGGAAGAGCCTTCGGTATTTAAGGTTTCCAAGGAGTGGCAAGAAAAATAGATGTGGTTAAGTCATACCTAGACAAGGCCACCAAAAGATGAAGAAATGGGTACAAAGGAGGCACCAAAAATTCAAGATCGGGGACTTGGTACTTGTGAAGCTTCTACCCCAACAATTCAAGTCCCTAAGGCAGGTATATAAGGGGCTGGTACGCAGGTATGAAGGCCCATTCGAGATAACCAAAAAGGTGGGCAAAGTATCCTATGAGGTGAGCCTACCCCCTAAACTCAAGATCCATCTAGTCTTCCATGCAAGTCTAATAAAGGCATACCATAGAGATAAGGAAGACCCAAGTCGTGGAGCCTCAACAAGAGCACCAATGGCTATAACTACTTCCTAAGATAAGGAGGCTGAATACATGATCACTGATCAAGTCATCCGAAGACGAGGAGTACTACCTAGTAGGGAGTACTTAGTCAAGTGGAAGGAGCTACCAGAGAGCGAGGCAAGTTGGGAACCCACACTCTTATGGCAGTTCTAAGACCACATTCAAAGGTTCCACAAAGAAGATGCGATGAGGACGTCGCCGAATTAGGTGGGGGAGAGTGTCACATACCGCCCACTGAAGGCCCACAGGCCAAGCCCATTAAGCCCATGGACTTAGGCCATTAGGCTTAGTAAGGCCCAATTTCTAGAGATTTCTACCAAAGTGTGGAACTCTAGATATTTTATAAGGAAATATTATGTAGGGAGGTTTCTAGAGTTCTCCACTAAGGAGGTGGGAAGCTTCTAGTTTCCACCCTAATCGATGGATGTAAAACATGTACATATCTTAGCCATTCATTGTAACTAGGAGTGACTATAAATAGAGGTGCCCTCATTTAGCCAAGGCACCAATTAAGTGAGTTCTCAAGTCTTGTACTTAAGAGTTCTTTAGTGCAATACAAGTTCATTCTTCCCAAACTCACTCTTGTGTTCACTTCTTCTCCTCCCAAGTCCCTTAAGGAGTGTGATTAGCTGACTTAGTGCTAGTGGGAGTACTATGCCAAGGTTGCTTAGAAAGGTCTAAGGCCGTGATAGTAGGCTTGCTTTGAGCACTCCAATTTCTTCAAAGTAACAGCGCCAGAGGCACGACCCGGCCAATTAAGGCCAGGAGCGCATCGCCGACAGAAGGGACGAGACGACCGGTACACACCATGAGGCGGACCGATTGACCCATCCCAAAGTCCAACTATGAGCTTTTTAACTGCAACAACTTAAATATACGCTTATTGAGCTGGAATTACCGTAGCTACTAGCACCGACTTGCCCTCCAATGGATCCTCGTTAAGGATTTAGATTGTACTCATTCCAATTACTGCATCAAGAGCCCGATATTGTTATTTATTGTCACTACCTCCCCATCTCGTGATTGGGTTATTTTGCGTTCGCTGCCTTCCTTGGATGTGGTAGCCGTTTCTGCCCCCTCCCCGGGAATCGAACCCTAATTCTCCGCCACCGTCACCACCATAGTAGGCCAC
Organism: Macadamia tetraphylla; assembly: GCA_022985045.1. Classification (NCBI taxonomy): domain Eukaryota; kingdom Viridiplantae; phylum Streptophyta; class Magnoliopsida; order Proteales; family Proteaceae; genus Macadamia; species Macadamia tetraphylla. Next base: position 7,725 of record JAJSZK010000210.1, on the reverse strand, counting down.
TATCCTACCATCAAAAGTTGATAGGGCAGAAATTTGAATGATGCGCCGTCGCACAATGGCCATGCGATCCGTCGAAAGTTATCATGAATCATCAAAGCAACGGCGAGCCCGACGACCTTTTATCTAAGAAATGCATCCTTCCAAAAGTTAGGTTCGTGCACGATTAGCTCTAGAATTACTACGGTTATCCGTGTAGCAAATACCATCAAACAAACTATAACCGATTTAATGAGCCATTCGCAGCTTCACGCCCAATTAGTCATACTTACACATGCATCGCTAATCTTTGAGACAAACATATGACTACCGGAAGGATCAAGTAGGTAACTCCTTTCTCGACGCTAAAGCACAGATGAACCACATCCCCAATTGTGCATTGGGTGATGCTCCATACATTAATGGCGCCATCGATTTGTGCAACGAGGCGCAACCAAAGGATTTAAGAGGATACACACACACATCCACCTTGCCCCACAAACCGTCCCGCATCCTAGAGCACAAACAAAGGCATGTGCACCACACACAAAGAAAGTGGACATATGCATCAGATGCCAAGCCACCTCACACCAACCACAAGGCGGAAAGAGGGGTGAAATGAGAGTGAAGGGCAACATCTTTCCATCCAACTAGGTAAGCAACAGAGGAACAATTTTCATGCTCTTGATAAAGACACTTATGGCCCATCGTGACCCATAGAGGTATGTATGCATAGTGGTTCAATACACAAGCAAAGAGCCCACAACCACAAGAAAAACAATAGCCACTCACGGCATTGCGCCCACTACGGACACAATCCACCACCAAACCTACTACAACGTAATAAGGATTTGAGAAGAAAAATCAATACCCCGCTAAGCACGAAAATCTCAACAATCAATAGGGTCGAGGGACTCGAGATCTATCTCCACCTACAAGCTTGCAACCTACGCTCCAAAGACCCGTTAATGTCAGATATAACACTTATGGCAGAGCCATGCAAACACCCGCACATAGGCATGACTTAGAAACGCAATTAGCGAAATAGCAAAGGCCACAAGACCGAGTATGAGAAAGCTCTAAAAAAAACCCACGATAATGTAAATTTTTAAATGAACAAGGGGGGGGGGGAAGGAATGTGATTTGTCTCCACTAGCAAGCTTGCAACCTATTTCAGAGACCCACGATGCCAGATATAACACTTCTAGGTGGCATGCAAACACCTCCGCACCTAGGCACGACTTAGAAACACATTTCTCCAAATACCATAAGGCCACAAAACCAAGCATGAGAAAACTCTTGCAAGCAACAAACCCACAGAATGAATTTTTTTTTAAAAACAAAAGTGGGGGGGGGGGGAGGGATTTGGATCTATCTCCACCAAAGCTTGCAAACCTATGTTCTCCGAGACCCACGATGTCGCTTATAACACTTTGCATGAGGCATGCAAACACCTCCTAGGCACGACTTAGAAATGCATTCCTCCAAATACCAAAGGCCACAAATGAGCATAACAAAACTCTTGCAAGCAACATACCCACGAGAATAGAGATTTTTTAAAAGCCGGAGGGGAGGGACCATGATCTACCACCACCCAAGCTTGCAACCTATGTTCTCCGGAGACCCACTAATGTCGATTATAACACCGACGAAAAGGCATGCAAGCACCTCCACACCTATGCACGACTTAGAAATGCACTTCTCCAAATAGCATAGGCCATGAAAAACCCTTGCAAGCAATAGCCCCCGATAAAGGCAATTTAAAAATCAAAAATAATGGGATGGAGGGGGGGACCAACCAAATATTTATTTTGCACATTGACTTGACCAATGATTCCATTAAATGTAGACAACACCCCACCCCTTGCACCATGACCTACATATGACGACAAGCCATAGAGAAAGAGGGAAATGCGACACGACCACGCTTGAAAAAGTGGCACTAGCACAATCGACATGGAGAAGCAAAGCACGCCAAACCCCACGGTGCCTAGATGGGATTAATCAACGGGCCAAATGAATCCACGCTTCACATGCCATGACCCTTTGGGCATGCTATACAAAACTAACAAAAGTGGCGAGGGTCAATGAGGGTGTAATCACATGGGCAACCATGAAAACTCACCAAAACGACGCCAAGGTGCAAAACAAGGCTAATCATCCACCATCATGCCATATTGTTCCTTCACATACCATGCAACTCTTGGGAATGATGGGCTATCGGTTGTGGTAGATTTAGGGAGCCATGCACACCAAAGAAGACCAGGGAAAACAACGCACATCAAAGGCAATCATCGAACCAACATGCCTTGATGGTGATTTTCACATGCCAACCTTTTGGGGGCATGCCATGCTACCATCGGTAGTAGCGGGGGGTAGGGCAAGATAAGGCAAAAACCCCCCACGCACCCAAACTTAGGGTGGGGAAACCCGGAAGGGGGGCTGAATATGGGGACACATTGGCCATTTCCTTGTTTTCAAATGCCATGCCTTCCCCGAAACCGGGGCTATGGACACATGTGTCAACAATTGTGGGAGCATGGCAGGGGTAGGTGGGGGAAACCAGCAAAAAGATTGTAGGCGGGGGGCGGGAAATGGGTAACATCCGGGGCAAGCCATGTACTTTTTTTTCATACATAAGCCTTTGTTGGGCTTTTTTTCGGGGCCCCTAGAAGGCAAAACCGAGGCATAGCGGTTTTATTAGGCAACCAAGGGCAAAGAAAGACCCCGGGGGAAAAAAAAAACACACCAAGGGCAAAATCTTTAAAACCAACATACCGTGAAGGTTTTTAAAAAGGGTGCCATTTTGGGCATGCTATCCGTGACCGACGATGTGGCAGGGTGTCGAGGCACCCAAAGACAAGGAAAAGCCTGCGCCCCGGGAAAAAATGGCAAGAAAACGGGCGAGGGGATAACGGTTTTATGTACATGTTTTCACAAACCACCCCTTTCCCTTTGGGAAAATTTTGGGGCCCAAAGGGGACATGTGCCATCGGGGGGGGGTGGCCCCAATGCCCATCCATTTTCCCCAAAAAACCCGGGGGCAAAGGCGCGTGGGGGGGAGGGACGTAAAACCCTTTCCCCAAACACGCCCACCTTCATGGGGAGGGGGGGCCCCTGCCCGGGGACACGCCAAAAGCAGCCGAGCACATGACATGTATTGAGGAAAGGGTCCAACTGCACCCAAAAAAGGGGGCCCCCTTCCCCCCAAGGGCCAACCATCAAACCCACGTGCATTTCATTTTTTTTTCCATCCCATGGGTCTTTTGGGTTTGCCTACCATGCCCCATTGTCTCTCCCCCCCCCGGCGCCCCCCGAAACCACCGGGAGGGCCCCCCCTCAAGGTAGCTCTTATGCTTTTTCCCCTTTCTAGAAGGAGACATGACCCCCAAAAAAAATCCCTTTCTTTTTTAGCTTCAAATATCCAAATCAAAAGAAACTTGGTAAGAAATTAAGGAAAATCCAAAGATTATTTTATATAGAAATCATTTTTGGATAAATATTTAATTTTACTAATTTGTTAATAAAAAAACATATTAAATTAAAAAACTATGAAAATTTTTTTTAATGTATTTTCTAAAAAAAAAATTTTGGGATGTCGTCCAAAGGTTGAAAAAATTTTTTTAAAAATTTTGGGACCATTCCAACATATTTTGATATTTTTAATATTTTATGATTGAAACATTACAAAAATCCCCAAAAAAGGAAAATGCGGGTTTAAAAAAAATGATTGTACTTTGGGTGCCAAATAGCCAATTGCAAGGCTTTTCTAAACCAAAGGATGTTTTGCACAACATGATTTAAAGACCCAAACTATGTTGTGAGGGCATGGCCTTGCATGTGCGAAGTTGGGGCCCTGTGCAACCGGCTGATAGGAGCCTGTGTATGGGCCAGGGGGGACCCCCGGCACCAGGGGGAGCCAGGGGGGGCTATGTGCACGGTGGATCACGGACATAGGCACGAAGGCAGCAATGCGTGCAACCTTCCCCCATAATGTCCCAAAACCCCCCGGGCATGTGCCCATACTAGCCATCATGATCAACACATGGGAGGCCCCCCCAGCAACCCCTGCACGGGTGCAGCCAGGGGCTAATGTGCGACGACGAACGCAATTTACGCTGTGGGGGGCCCCGGGTTCGAACCTCAGCGGGGGTTTTTCCAAAAAAACCCAAACCAAGCACCCAGAGGCGTGGCGTGGCCCCCCATGCACGGGGGGGTAGTGTGAAGCAACGACAAACCCTTTTGCGAGTGGTAGGCCGGGGGCACGGCATGTGGGGCCATGCCAACAACCTTGCCCCTGCTAGGAAAACCCCCCGGGCATGTGCGACATGGAATGTAACTCGGGCCTAGCCATTCAGGTCATATGCGCCATCCCCGCAAACATCCACGCCGGGGCCATGAAAAAAACCATGGGAGGCGGGTCCCGGGTGGCCCCCTGGGGGGGAAGGGGCGGCGGGGAAGACCCCGGCACGCCCCCGCACCTTTCCCGCAGCCATGTGTGGTTGTGCCTCCCCCCTTTTGGGGCCCTTGAGCACCTTTCCAAGAGAATGTGCATTGTTGCCCGCCCCCCCCCTTCCCCCCAAGCCCCCCTGTAGCTTGCCCCCCCCATGTATAGTGGAGCTACCCACAACCGGTTGAGGTTAGGGGAAAACCATGTGGGTTTACAGCCACGCCCGCATCCATGTGCACGGTAGCCTACCTCAACCCCAGCCCCCTTTTGCGCTTAGTAACCTTGCCCGAAAGGGTGCCCCCCTTTGTGTGTCCATGCCACCCCGGGTAGTGGCATCCCGCCACCATGCACGACATTGTGGGGCCCCCAAAGGGGGTTTTGCCCTTTTTGCACCCTTCAAATGCACTTAGGTACCCTTAGGGGCCCCCGAGGCATTGTGGGGACGATATGTGCACACTTGTGGCATTCAAGAGCACAATTAGGCACACTTGGGCTACACTTGGGTGCATGCATAGACACACTTATTCAACACTTAGGGGCCCAGATAGGCACATTTAAGGACACTTGGGGATCAAGAGCATGCATAGGCACACTTGGGTGCATACTTAGGCAACAATTGGGGGCACGCATGGGAAAGTTAGGGCAACACTTGGGCCATTCATTGTGCACATGTAGTCAACACTTGGGGTGTTGGGGTCATTCAGGGGTACACGTGGGCCACATAGTCAAAGTGCACGATAGGCACACACTTAGCCATTCAAGAGCATTTTTCACTACTTTAGACCTTTCAAAAAAACACGGCCCCACTTAGCACTTCCACTAGCGTTTAAGTCAGCCTAACCACCCTCCTTAAGGGACTAGGGAAGAGAAGAAGTGAACACAAGAGTAAGTTTGAGAAGAATGAACTTGTATAGCACTAGAGAACTCTTAAGTATAAGGCTTGAGAACTCACTTGCTTGGTTGAACACTCTTGGTTCCCCCTTTGGTGACCCCCTTTTCCAAAAATAAGGCAACACCTACCCCAAGTTACAATGGATGGCTAAGATATTTACAAATGTCCTCCATCCAACGGTTGGGGAGGAAACTAGAAGCCCCACCTCCTTAGCAAGCTCAAAAATTCTAATCTATAATAAAATATCTATTGTTACTCCCCCTTTTTGTAGAAAACTCTAGAACTTGGATTATTAGCCCAATGGCTAAGTCCATGGGCTTAGTGAGCTAGGCCCGGGGCCTATGATGGGCAGGTCGTGACACTCTCCCCCACCTAAATCGGGGCGCCTCGTCAGAACCTCCTTGTGGTACTTTTATTCACAAGTCGCCTGATGCCGCTTGTCTCCCATCTTGTCTCGCTCCCCCTCGCCCTTCCACTTGACTAAATACTCCACGAAGGAGATAGTTTGTGTCTCGGATGTTTGGGGTCAGATCCAAATTAGCCTCCCTCTCGAAAAGGGGTAAGGCCTTTTTGGGGGTTTTTTTATAGTCACATAACTTGAGCCTCCTACAACATCGCCTAGTTGTCTCCCCGCTTGCATCTTCCTCTTTTTTGGGATGGATCGCTGTTCAAAATTTCCCTCCTTGTTTGCCCTCCCGCCCCAAGGGGGTAAGCACCTACCCCCCTTGATGGTGTTGAGAACCTTTAGTCCTAAGGTTCATCTCGAGCCCTCGAGCAACATTACGATGGGGCATTCTTTAGAGTTGACACCTCAGCCCCCTTTTTGGCCCTTTTTCCCCTTTCCCTCCTCCCAAGGCAAGGTTGTGTGGCTCTCAGATATCCCTTTCCCCCTGTGTGGGCTTCCCATTGATGCACACTTTTGCACAAAAAAAACCCCCCTTTTGAGAGTTAACCCCCTTTTGACCCCCCCCTTAGTGGCACCCCTGCGGGGGACCCAGCAAGGTGGCTTTTCCCTTTTCCCTTTCCTCCAATAGGGCACTAAGTTTTTTCCCTTAGGGAAATCCGCCAATGTAGCTCATCACATAGGAATCACTTGTCTCTAGGCTTAAACCCTTTTTCCCCTCTTATCACGCTTATGCCTTAGTGCCTCCTTTAGACATGTCATGAGAGGTAGTGGCCCGCCCTGTCCTCCTACTCTTCCCATACTTCTTCCCCAACCGAGCTTCCACCTTATTCAACTCCTTTGCATACTTGAGCCTTAAAGGTGGCAACCATCCCCTCTTGGTTACTTATTATGGTGTTGAGAGCACCTTGTGGGCCCCCCCTTTTGTGCCCCCCATCTGGCCATCAACCCCCCCCCACTTTCCACATGGCCTTGAGCTCCTCCCACTTTGCTCTGGACATTGCACCACTTTCCCTTTTGGGCCCAAAACTTCCCCCCCGAGCTAAGCGAGGCCCCAAACACACCAAAGTCGACGGACTTGCCTTCGCACTTTTTTTATTTTTGTAGGTGTTGGTCTCATTCCATAGTCTTAGCTCTTCGTCTCATATCCCACAAGCTTGGCCCCCGCAATCAAGCTAAACCCCCCCAAAACCCCGCATGGCCTTAGAACTTTTTAAAAGCCCAAAGGCCCCTTTTGCACTCCCACTAGCACTAAGTCAGCCTAACCCTCCTTAAGGGACTTGGGAAGAGAAAAAGGGAAAAACAAGAGTGAGTTCTAGAAGAATGAACTTGCATTGCACTAGAGAGCACTTGAGTACAAGGCTTGAGAACTCACTTGCTGGGTTTTAACACTTTTTGGGTTTGGGCCTTGGTGAGTGTCTTTGCCAAATGAGGCAACACCTATTTGTAGGCACCGGTTACAATGGATGGCTAAGATATTTACAAACGCCCTCCATCCAACGGTGGGAAGGAAACTAGAAGCTTCCCACCTCCTTAGTGGAGAACTCTAGAAATCTCTCCCAAAATACCTCCTATAAATATCTTCCGTAAATATCAAATTTTAAAAATTTTCTAGAGTTGCTACCCCCTTTTTAGAAAACTCTAGAACTTGATTACTTAGCCCAATGGTCAAGTCCATGGGCCTTTGTTGGGCAAGTCGTGACAACGTACACTTAGTGGCACTCAATGTGCATGCATAGGCACACTTCACTTAGGCAACACGATAACCATACTGGGCAACCGCTGGGGTAGTTAACACTTAGGGGCATACCTGGGCCACGCTGGAAAACCCTTACCCCGGGGGGTGTGGGGAAAGAAAAGGAAAAGAGGGGGGCAAAGGGGGGGCACGAGGCAAAACTGGGATCGGGGCAAGGCCACTCGCCACTTACAATACCCCGCCCCAAAAGTAGTCTCGCAGCGATTCTCCCCCTCACCCGATAGGAATTACGCTCAAGGCAGCCCACA
>JAJSZK010000021.1:0-83840 GCA_022985045.1 Macadamia tetraphylla | reverse complement strand
AGCTTTGTCGATCGACCTTCTTTTTATCGAAATCGACTTAAGCACCGGGAGCCTCCTTCCTGTGGTCACCCACCGCCGCTTCTTATCTGTGGTTTGCAGGTTCTAATGGAGCGGGAAACTTCATCAACATTTGCCAAAAACTTAAAGTCTTGCACTTTAAAAATTAGCCGAATGATGCTTTCAACCCTCTACATCTGTCTCGACTGAAAATCTCAACAAGTATGTCTCCTACCAATTGCTAATAAAATTTTAATACATTTAAATTTGAGTTTATATATCGGCTTCTATTATTTTGTGGCTCATAGTCGCTGTGGATTATAACACTGTAACGCTCGAGCTCGCTTACTCACCCTTTAATTTTTATCGGAATACTGACTTGTAAAAAATTATGAGTACTTGTCATGTATGAGATCTGCCAACACAGCTCAAATGGTGATCGCTCAATTAAAAGCTCACGAGTTCACATCGGCAAAGATAGCAAACAGTCAACCAATAAGGAGAGCCACCAACCACTATATAAAGAAGACTTAAAGTGATTTTTAGGGTAAGACACTTAGAACATTCATAACTCTGTCTACTCACCCGTCTATTTTTATAAGAATACTGACTTAGGCATCGGAGACTTCTTCCTGGGGTCACCCTCCGAGCCAGCTTTATCCGTGGTTTAGGTGTTCTATCTAAGCGGAAACTTCATCAACATTAGTCTAACACTGAAGACGAGAACTTTGGGAAATTAGTAAAATGATGCTTTCACCCTCCACATCTGTTTCAAATTGAAAATACCAATAGGTATGTCCCTTACCAATTACTCATAAAATTTTGACGCATTTAAATTTTAAGTTTATGTCTCGCCTTCTATTATTTTGTGGCTCATAGTCATCAGAGATCATTACACTCAGAACACTCTAAGCTTTGCTGACTGAACCTTCTATTTTTATCAGAATACTGACTTAAGCATCGGAGCCTCCTTCCGGTCACCAACCGGCCGCTTTTATCTCGTGGTTTGCACGTTCTAACTTAGCGGGAAACTTCATCAACATTAGACAAAACTTAAAGACTTGGACATTAAAAATTAGTTGAATGATGCTTTCTGCCCTCCACATCTATCTCGACTGAAAATTCCAACAGGAATGTCTCCTTCCTATTGCTCATAAAATTTCAATGCATTTAAATTTAAGTTTATATATCGGCTTCAATTGTTTTGTGGCTCATAGTCGTTAGGCATCATAACACTCATAACACTCTTAGCTCTAGCTACTCACCCTTGCATTTTTGTCAGAATACTGACTTAGGCATCGGATCCTTCTTCTCGGGGTCACCATGGGCTAGTTTCTTATCTGTGGTTTACAGGTTCTTACTGAGTGGGAAACTTCATTAACATTAGCCGAACACTCAAAGATGAGCACTTTTGAAATTAGCCAAACGACGCAGATGCCTCCACATCTGTTTCACCAAAAACCCAATCGGTATGTCTCATCGATTGCTCATACAATTTCAAAGTATTTAAATTTTAAGTTTATGTATCGGCTTATATTGTTTTCTGGCTCAAAGTCGTTAAAGATCATTACACTCAAAACACTCTGAGCTTTGCTGACTGACCCTTCTATTTTTATCAGAATACTGACTTAAGCATCGAAGCCTCCTTCCCGGGGTCACCCACCTGGCCAGTTTGTTATCTGTGGTTTGCAGGTTCTAATAGAGCAGGAGACTTCATCAACATTAGCCAAAAACTTAAAGTCTTGCACTTTAAAATTAGCCGAATGATGCTTTCAGCCCTCTACATCTGTCTCGACTAAAAATCCCAATAGGTATGTCTCCTACCAATTGCTCATAAAATTTTAATACATCTAATTTTGAGTTTATATATTGGCTTCTATTGTTTTATGGCTCATAGTTGTCAGGGATCAAAACACTCAGAACACTATGAGCTTTGCCTACTCACACTTCTATTTTTGTCATAAAATTGACTGAGCCATCGAAGCCATATTCCCGGGGTCACCCTCCGGGTCTGTTTCTAATTTGTGGTTTGCAAGTTCTAACTGAGTGAGAACTTCATCAATATTTTTTAAACACTCGAAGACTTGCACTTTAAAATTAGCCGAACGACGCTTTCAGCCCTCCACATTTGTCTCGACTGAAAATCCCAACAGGTATGTCTCTTACCAATGGCTCATACAATTTCAACGTATTTAAATTTGAGTTTATATATCGGCTTCTATTGTTTAGTGGCTCATAGTCGTCAGGGGTCATAACACTCAAAACACTTTGAGCTCCACCTACTCACCCTTCTATTTTTTTCAGAATACTAACTTAGGCATCAGAGCCTTCTTCCAGGGGTTCACCCTCATGGCCAATTTCTTATCTGTGGTTTGTAGGTTCTAAATGAGCGGGAAACTTCATCAACATTAGCCGAACACTTGAAGATGAGCACTTTAAAAATTAGCCGAATAATGCCTTCAGCTCTCCACATCTGTCTTGCCTGAAAATCCCAACAGATATGTCTCTTACCGATTGCTAATATAATTTAAACACATTTAAAATTAAATTTACGTATCGGCTTCATTTATATTGTCAGTTTTAGTCGCTAGGGATTATATACTTACACGCAATTGGTGAATATGAGATTAGTTTAACCAAAATTCACAAATATTAAAGTTTTCGAGCAAAATTTTACTATTCGAAGTCGAAAGTAGCGAACTGATACCGAAACTCATTATATGGTTGAACTTTCCTAATAACTGTAATTTTCTTAATGATAACTTACAATCTATAGAAAAATTTTAAAAGAAACAAATGGAGCCTATAATTACTGTGAACCAGTACGTCACCTAATACAAAAGGGCATCACAGAGAGAATGCTTATTAATTTTTCCATAATTTGAATGCACAAAAGTATTTTTTTTTAATACTGATTCATACATTCGTTACTTATCCCTTCTGGCCTTGCGCATATCCCTCATAACATTCTCATCTCTGCTACACCCAGAGATAAGGATGTTACGTGGGATCCTCATCTCGGTGTAGCGAGATGGTGATTTTACGTGCGATATATGGCAAGACGAGGAGGGATAAATTAAGGAATGGTTGCATGAGAAAGTAAGTGGGGGTCACACCGACTCGAGACAAGCACCGTGATAGCCATTTGAGGTGGTATGGCCAAATTCCGTGGAGACCTATGTAATCCTCAGTTTAGAAAAATGACCAAACTCAAATGGAGGGTTCCATAAGAGAAAGGGGCAGACCTAAATTACTATTAACAAGTGGTTAGGACATATATACATATGGAAAGGAAAATTAGCTGCCGGACGATGTGTAAATTGGTTGGGATCAGGTTGGACACAAATCTTCCAACGTTCTTATAAGTATTATTGTTAGACCTTCTTAAGTTATTGGGATTTCTTTTCATATAATTTGCATGAATTTTAAGTTACTGAGAGTACTTTTCATATAATTTGTTGCTCTTTTAAGTTATTGAATGTACTTATCATATATGAGATCTACCACCTCAGCTAGAATGGTGTTCGCTCGATCAAAAGCTCACGAGTCCACGTCGGCAAGGATAACAACCAGCCATCCAATGGGAAGAGACACAGTCCACGATATAAAGAAGATTTAAACTTATTTTATGGTACGACACTCAGAACACTCAGAGCTCTGCCTACTGTCCCATCCATTTTTATCAGAATTCTGACTTAGGCATTGGAGCCTTTTTCCCAGGGTCACCCTCCAGGCCAGTTTTTTATCTATGGTTTGCAGGTTCTATTGAGTGGGAAATTCCAGAAACATTAGCCGAACACTCATAGATAAGAACTGCGAAAATTTGCTAAATGTCACTTCTAGGTATCTCCTTGTCCCTAGGGTCATTTTAAAGCCCTCAAAATCACCAATTTCCTGAGTTAAAATTCTGCCTTAACAAACTTTCAAATTTCTTCCCAATTTGTCTACTTAAACCTTATAATTCTGCAATCAGAAATTTCCCACCTCCCATACTGATTTAATTGGACCTAGACTATTATAAAAAGTATGGATGAGCCACACTCCAACTCCAATCCAGCTCAAGTAGGGAGAGAAAAAAATGACAGTGTCGAATTGGAGCATTCTTATATGATTTCTTAAACAAAATTAGGTAGGAACTCATGGCATGCATAAAATCCAATACTAATTAACTAAATTTACTACTCCCAACTTTAATTACTAATTTATACCATGCATGCTAATATTCCACCCAATTGGAGTTCTCAGAGATGGGTAAATGCTAAATTAAAACCCTAAACTCCTATTAAATTTTAGTTCCAAATTTACTGAATTCCTAACCGAGTATGCTTCTTTCTACTTTATGTAACCTAATTCTTTTATTTGCAAATTTTGGGTGGCTACATGCTTGAAACCCTAACCGGTTTTTATTCTTACTTAATAAAACTGCTGTACAACATATAGGGTGGCAGAATTTTATCTTATTGAGTATGAGTACAGCAAAAAGAAGGTTCTAACAGCCCAACCTAGCTGTGATTTGCATCAACTCTATGTACAGCCAGGTTGTAGCAATCTTCCAAGCTTGAATCAGCTTTAGTTTGTAGCAATTTCAGTCCTAGCAACATCTGAACTTCGGGATTGCAGCTTTGCTACCTTCTTGTACATTAATTTCCTGCCTTATAGCTTGTATCAGTAGCAACCTTATGCAGCAGCAAGAGGCTTCATCATTTAGCCTTTGCTTGCACCGACAACAACCAGCAGCAGCAGATGAAGGTGCGGCAATAGCAATAGGGGCAGCAGTAGCAATAGGGGCAGCAGCTATAGTCTAACAACCAGCAGCACCAATTGCAATAGCGGCAGCAACTACAATCCACGTTTAACAACCCCCCTCTCCTTCTTCTTCTTCTTCTTCTTCATCTTCTTACTCACATCCCAACAAATGAAGCGAGTCTCAAGTTAAAACCGTCATGGGAGGGTATGATGATTTGTCAATACATATACATATACATGCTAAAACACATTTCAAAGCAATAATATGTCTGGCCTAATAACGCAAAGATCGTATGTTTAAGTCATGCTAATATAACCAATAATGTAAAGCAAATAACATAAATATGCATCATCATATCAACAAACAATTTCAATAAATCATCTACGAAATTACCCTCCCTTTGACCTAAGTCATTAAGGGTAAAAAATAACTGATTTTAGGTAGGATTACACAAACCCAAACCCAAAATTAAATTATTCAAAATAAATCCTTGGGTAGGGTTCAACAAATAAACCCTAATTTACAATCATGGTTTAAAATTTCCAATACGTGTATATCCAAATTGATCGAATCCAATCCGATACTGTTAGACTCGATCATAATCAAAATCTAATTAATATTTGCCTTAACCGTACTGATCCGATCCAATATCTCTTAGAATTACAAATCATAATTATAATGATGCAATGATGATGTAATCACGCACTAACAAACAAAAAAAAAACTTGGTACTGTTCTTTAAACAGTATTCAAACTTTTTTTTATTGTTAAGAAAAAAACAAAAACATGTACTGTCATCAACTACATGAAACAAAACAAAAAAGATTTCATTTTTTTTTTTTGTTTAGTTCGACTTCTTTTTCCTTTCTGTTTACCAGTTTTTTTTTTTTTTTAAAGAATAAGAAAAACTTGTCAAATTGTTTTGGTCAAGGGCCCTGCAACCACCAATCCCCCAGAAAATTGCTCACCCTCGACGCCTGATCTCACCGGTCCAAACAAAAGAAACCGGCATCGGCAGGGGCATAGCCACGGGTTATGGCCGTTTATTTCATGAGTTAAAGTGGCAGCAACCTCACCTGGTGGAATTGGGTCACGGCAGCAGAGCCGCTCGATGTAAATCGATGCGTTGGATGGGACGATGCATGGCCACGTGGTACGCAACCAAATACAGTGGCTCTGATACCAATGTTAAAAGGAAAGTAAACAGGTATCGGGGATTACATCAGTATAGCTTTCCTTACAGCAGAATGGATCGGATTGCACCACGCATTAATCCTCATGAATTGCAACGAATGAAAGGTTACGACGATCTCGCTAAGCAATATTTTTACCCTCCAAATTGAAGGATTGCAATGAAGATCATTGGAGACACACACTCACAATTGAGAGGGAAAGAAGAGAATAGGAAAAAAGAGATTAGGTCAAAACCTTAATTGACTTTGTGGTCAAAACCCTCTTATTTATAGAAAATTGGTTTGCTAAGGTTCCCAATCTTAGTGGGTCTATGATTACCCAAGTAGGTAACCCACGAAAAAACCGGATTGGAACCCAATTCTTCTAATCCGACCCATATTATTTAACAAGATTGCTACAAAAAATCTCCGCATCTACATTTTGTCAAGCGGTGATCAAATTGCTAATAACATGACCAAGGGTCTGCCTTCACCGCACTTTTATCTTCTTCGGGATAAGCTCAATGTTCAGTCCTACCCATTTCACTTGCTGGAGCGTATAACATGTAGCCCGATCCACGACTCTTCCGCTCAAGAGGATAACAACGAGACCAAGTCAAGCTCCACATTTAAGTTCCCGCTCCCAAATCCTTACACAACTATGGATAAGTCCAAGCTATTGTATTATGTTGTAACAAAACACATGTAACCATTATATTTTCGTTCTCTCATTTGAGAGAGTAATATAGAGAACATTCAATCTCAAAACTCTTTTAATTTCTATTGCCACATTTTCGAAATCTTGTTCCCTTGAAGAGGGGGGAGCTTCGGTGCCCCTTCAGATAGGGATTCCTTAGTCCATTCTTTTGCAGAGACTCTTTGGTGTGGTATGCATTTTTCTTCTCTCTTATTCTCATTTTTTTTTTTTTATTTTATTGTTATAGATGCACTACTGCTTTTGGGCTGAGATTGGGTTTGAGCTTCTGCGGGAGATTCAAGGTTGAAGGGTTCAACTTGTTTGAGTCCATTTCCACATGAGTTGAAATTTAAGTCTTGAGATAGGAATTAGGGTTTGTTTAACTTTAATTCTTATAAATGCCAATTTTTGGAAATCTTTGTTTGATTAATTATTTTTTGGTGAAATTTTTCTGTCCCGACAGCTAAATAGTCCCAAAGATTATATGACCCGACTATTGAAGTTATGGTCCATTATGGATACGAAGTCCAAACAACAAGAATGAGGTGAGGTTATGATTTAGAGTTGGATCTCAAGGACACAGGACCAGATCCGTGGGTAGACTACTACAAGTTGGGCTTATGATGCCATTAGTATCTCAGAAAAATTAATATAAATATATAAGTAAGAAACACCTTCGCCTTGTAAAGGGAAAAAAAAACTGAACAATTTAAATTTTTGGTCTCTTGTCTCATGTGCCTACTGTTGACATGCTTGTGAGGGTACTGATCTGAATTCCTATCCCTGGTGGATCCTAAAATATCACTAATATTTCATATAAAAAAGAGAAACATTGTTTCCTTTTGGCTTTGTTTGGCTGTAAAGGTAATACAAATTATTATTTAAAGTTTTTTTTTTTTGGGGGTGGGGTGGGGTTGGGAAGTAATTTTAGGTGCTTGGTTGTCAGGGGAATATATTTTATATGTGAAATTTATTTTACATATGCATTAAAATTTTTCCTTTTATTTTCCAACCACAAACTAAAGTAAAATAAAAACTTGACTCTCATGGTCTCATTCTCACCTCGCTTGCACCTATTGTTGGCTTTCTCTGAAGAAGCTCAAAGGAGACTCACCTTGCTCGTGCCTCATATATTTTTGTTGTCTATTCGTTATGTGTTAAATGACACCAAAAAATGCCGCCATAATCCAAATACCATATCTTCTTCTTCCATGTAACAGTATTAATTGATCGCAACCCACTACGAGTATTCGATCTTAAAACTACATTTGTTTATAGCCTCATTTCTGGGAGCAATGGTAAGAAAATAAACATTTCTATGAGGATTATGGAACACCGTTTGCCAGAGAAATCCCCTCTAAATGCTCTTCCAATCAACTCACTACGGAGGGGAGATTTCAGTTTAGGGTGGAACTATGAATGTCATATGGTAAAGATTTTGTTGTGTTTGTGGATAACGGCTTGGTGAGGTGCTATGTGGTATCATCTAGTACTAGAGATGCCCAATATTTATTTGAAGAAACTCCTAAGAAAAAAATGATACTTTAGACCAAGATGGTAAGTGGGTATGCACAATTTTTTTTCCTCAAATGAGGTGTTGATGTTGTTTTGATTGAATAATCTCGGAAGGGATTGAACCCAATGGTGTGACTCTGGCTTCTGTATTATCTGTCTCTTGTGCCAAATCGGGCTGTCAAGACTTGGGTGAATGGATCTTGTCTTTATAAAAGCCAAAGGTATAGAAATGGGAGTAATCATTGGCACATTCTCACCAAAATGGAGCAGCTTTGTTGCTCGAAGATTGTTTGATGAATGCTTGAGAAAAATACAGTTACATGGAATGCCATGATATGTGGGTTAGTTGTTCATTGGCTTGCACAGAGGGCTCTAGAGCTCTTCCTGGAGTTGTGGAGTTCAATTTCGTTAACCGAACAAAGTTTGTGGTGTGGCTGGAAGGTTTGTAGTTCGTGCTACAAAGCCTTACTACGTGGGTTAGAGACTCAAAATTAATTTCACTTCACTTCCGTTGTAACCAAACGTTTCAAAAAGGGGGGAAAAAAAAAATCCCTTCCCTACCTATCACTTCCTTTCACTTCCTTTCTCATTTCTCTTGCAACCAAACAGAGCCTTAGGCTATATTTGGTTGTAAAGGGTATTAAAGTGAAGGGAAGTGAAATTTTCATACTTAAAAAATATATATATGTAATCATTACCCATGTGACTTTAACATTAATTTCCCCACTCAGGAGTTTCTTCTTCAAAAGGAATATAGTCATTCACAATTGCTACTTTTGTTAGAATTCTATAGAAAATGTAGATCATCTTTTTTTCTCCTATCCCTTTTCCAAGTTGGTTTGGAATGGTATCCTCGGGAAATGTTGGCCCTTCCCTAGAGTTATCATTTCTTTTGACAGGGATTGGGAGTGGATTTTACAAGAATTCAATGGCAAAACTTCTTGTGATATTATAGGTAAGTTAATTTTTTGTGCGGGAATTCACTATATTTGGTGGGAAAGAAATAAAATGAGATGGACTTCCTCTTCAAGTTCTATTGATCAAATATGGAATGCCATCACCTTCGAGGTGAGGAATAAAATCCTTTATAGATGTGCCAGGTGCCCAGATTCTTTTCGAAATAAGCACCTTGCTTTGGCTTGGGATCTTCCACTTGCCTCCTCTTCCCCCTAACTTTGATGAAGCCTCTTTTCTTTTATTTCTCTCCTCCTCCTCCCCTTTTAGTGTACCATTATTTTCTTGGTATGTAATTTGCCCTCAACCCTAGTTTTTCTTGTATCTCCCTTGATGGTTATTTTGTCCCCTCCCTTTGGTTCTTCATTTGTTTGGGCTTTGGGTTTTGGATAGCCTATGGCTTGGCTTTGTATTTACTTTTTTCTTTTCTTTAATATATTTTCATTCACCAAAAAAAAAAAAAACATTAACTTTAAATAATTCCATATTTGGTTATAAAATTTCACTTTACTTTGCATCCAAAACCCTTTGCTATAATATATAAAATAAAAATTACATGTAAAATATATCATTACTAAATATGGTTAAAAAAATTAAGTAATTAATACAATCATATGGGTTAATGATTATAAAAATTTCTTTTTAAAGTATGAAAATTTGATTTGCCTTCCCTTTAAATTCCCATTGCAATCAAACGGAGCCTTAAGGGGAAAAAAAATAAAGAATATGAAATATATTTTTTGTCATTTCTTATATATGTTGATTTGTCAAGAAAGTAGATACCGTTTTTGGTGAATAAGGATATACCGATCCAAATATGCAACTTCATTGAATTCTATGATGCCATTAATATTTTATAGAATTAAAAATATTATAACAAGCACCACTGCATTGTAAGAAAGGTTTTAAAGAGCTTAATAGAATTATAAATTTGTCCCTAGTTAGGACTCGGCCACAATTGGATGAAATATACCTAACGGCTAACCATAGAATTCCTTAGAATTTGGAAGAGGGTTGGTTGGATCTGCCAGAGTCATGATTGGCCTCAACTGGTTCCAATCCAATTCTTGAATCAGGGGACTTTTTTTTTATTATTATTTTTATTTTTTTAAAGAATAAAAAATTTTATTTGGGGGAGAGATTCTATCTGGGATTGCAGTTCTTGCATTAGCATAGGAGTCAATGAAAGTGCACAGGGAAGCATCGATAGAGGAGGGATTTATGCCTTTCATTGGGAGGGTCAGGTGGTCATTTCACCCCATCTTGAGCTTAGGCACAAGTGCTACACTCCTGGACAAAATCCTTTTCTTATTTTATTTTTGCTACTTGTCACATGCATATTAGTCCAATTTCCCGAGTAGGGTGGATCTTACAATACCACTATATTGTATAAATAATTTTATTTAAAAAATAGAACTGTCATTTCCTTGTATGGCAAGTTAAGTATTCATGCCCGATACCGATACCTTATTGATACTGTAAATAGTGATAAAGCTACAATGGATGGTAAAAAGAAAAAGCTAAGGTATCAATATTTTGAGTGCATTGTAATTTGATCCTACCTAATACAATACCTTTTTTTTTTTTTTTTTTTCTGGTAAGCAAGTGCCTAATTCCATACTTTATAAGAAAAACTAGAAAGAAATTCAGATTTTTCAGCCATTTATGATAAGGTAGACATGTTGTGATGAGATATCAATCCAAAATTCCAAATACCCAACTTAAGCAGGTTTACTTACAACACCCCAACCCCACCCCACCCCCCCAAAAAAAAAAAAAAAGCCTTAAGCAGGGTTTCAAAAATTGTGATGGGTCTGGTCAATTCCGATTTGGATTGGATTTTAATCGGCTTGAAACGGTTTGGTTCAATTCAACAGATTCTAAGCAATAATGGGTGAAAATGGATCGGTTGAGGAATCGATCCAATCCAACTGAAAAGGCAGAGATAAACAATTAGGAATCGATTGATCCGTCTCGGATTAAATCTGCAGCAATTAGGATCGGTGGGAATTGGGGGTCGGTGTCAGCCGATTATAATACAATTAGACCAATTTCCCGATCCATTTATCTTTTGGTTCAAACGGTTAGGTGATTTTTCTAGCTGCGTGGAAGAAAAATCTTTCTCCAAAAAGCAACTATCAGTGACGTCAGCCAATTTCCTCCTTTTTCTTACCGTTAGAAGGAGCACCGCCAATTAGAATTTTCAATTTTCAATTTTGAATTTTGCATCACTGGGTGTAGACCCAAAAAAAGAACCAGTCGCCGAGAATAGCAATGGTCATCCGGAACTGCAACGCCTGAGAGACAAAGAGCAGCCAGACCATCTTAGGGAAACCCTCCGCGAACGGTGGTGAATTTCTCAGGGAAACCTTTCCGAAGGGATCCGGCGGATTCAGGAACCCATCGAAGGCCTTAGGATTTAGTGTTCTAATTCTCGTTAACAACATCGGCATATTCTACCCCTATGCGAGGGCTTGAGATCATCTTCGGAAGCCTATTTGAGGTTGCAGATCGCTGGTTCAGCGTTTGATTAAACAATGGGGAACCTCTCTCTCTCTCTCTCTCTCTCTGTGAACCCATTAGAATTTTCAATTTTAAATTTTGAATTTTGCATCACTGGGTGTAGACGAGAAAAAAGAACCAGTCGCCGAGAATAGCAAACGGTCATCTGGAACTGCAACGCCTGAGAGACAGAGAGCAGCCAGACCATCTCAGGGAAACCCTCCGCCAACGGTGGTGAATTTCTCAGGGAAACCTTTCCGAAGGGATCCGGCGGATTCAGGAACCCATCGAAGGTCTTAGGATTTAGTGTTGTAATTCTCGTTAACAACATCGGCATATCCTACCCCTATGCGAGGGCTTGAGATCATCTTCGGAAGCCCATTCGAGGTTGCAGATCGCTGGTTTGGCGTTTGATTATACGACGGGGAACCTCTCTCTCTCTCTCTCTGAACCCATTAGAATTTTCAATTTTAAATTTTGAATTTTGCATCATTGGGTGTAGACGAGAAAAAAGAAACCACTCGCCGAGAATAGCAACGGCATCCGGAACTGCAACGCCTGAGAGACAGAGAGCAGCCAGACCATCTCCCTCCGCGAACGGTGGTGAATTTCTCAGGGAAACCTTTCCAAAGGGATCCGGCGGATTCAGAAACCCATCGAAGGTCTTAGGATTTAGTGTTGTAATTCTCGTTAACAACATCGGCATATCCTACCCCTATGCAAGGGCTTGAGATCATCTTCGGAAGCCTATTCGAGGCTGCAGATCGCTTATTCGGCGTTTGATTATACTACGGGGAACCTCTCTCTCTCTCTCTGTGAACCACCTCGCATACCCCTTTCTTTCTGTCTGTGCACACCTCTCTTCTCTTTCTATACTTGAGTGTAGGTGGTTTCATGGGCCAAACCCTTTGTAGCTGAAATTGACCTTCTTCCCATCAAATTCAAGTGTTTTTCTTATTTAAATAACTACCATTGGATGTCATTTGTGTAGAAGATATCTATGGGATTTAGATTTCTTTGGTACTTTGAAGATATCTATGGGATTTAGATTTCTTTGGTACTTTCTTTGGTAGTAGAGCAGTGGGGAAGATGGTCTCTGCCGAATCCTTTAGTTATGAAGACAACTCTTCAGGATCGAGAACACCTGAGCAAGAAGATATGCTCATCAGTCATGACAATGTTTTCTGTTATTTTTTTCTTTCCTTTTGTACTACAGGACTCCTTTCTGGTCGTTCATGGCGTTCTCCAGCAAAATAGAAGACGAAGGAGAAGATGATATCTCAGAAGAGAGGTAACTCACGTCTGATTGTCGTTCCTACTACTCTCTATTTTCCATTTTTCAGGTATAGTAATTCTAACACATTCTTTATGCTGGAAACCTTATTTTATTTGTTCTCCTTTCCTTTCATTTTCGTATATGAACTGGTTTCACTTAAGTTAAAAACGTCTTTGAAGTCACCTAATTTCTATGAACTTGGTCATGATGAGATACATATGCTTCTCTACTTTTATTATTCAATATTTGCATGTGCTTTGGCATTATTTATTGGTGGGTTTATAAAAAATGCTGAATTCATCTGTCACTCAACTATGATGTAACTTTTTGGGAAAATACGAAATTGGTTAGACCTGATAGGTGCCGACTGATATCCTGTCGATTCGTGCAGATTCAATAGCTTTTTTTCTTTTTTTTTTGAATGAATGACTCGCATGAGTCTATATTTTCAGTTTTAGCCTGTTTGGAAGCTTCTCATCCACAAGTTCTCTTTCTCACCTTCATCAATACCACTCCCCCCCCCCCCCCCACAAAAAAAAAAAAAAAAAAAAAAAATTCTCTACTTTCTTGGATAACTGTTTGGGTGAAGGAGTGGAGGTAGATTTGTAAATTCTTGTGTGTAAACTAGCATAGCCTTACCCAAATTGATTGTTCCAATAATGAAATAACATTTATTTATTTATTTGCAATAAACCCAGCAACACTGACTCTATCTTCTTAGAAAGTAAATCAACAGATCAATAACAATAAACAAGGATTTGGTGCACCCATAATGTGTAGGAGGAGGATAAGATTGTGGTGCATTTGATATTTATATTCAACTATGTATAGTTTTAGCATTGGTTTTGGCTCTTAGAACTCATGTTGTTGGTTTTATCGCTTAATGTGTTTTAAGTCTAACTGATTAATAAGTACATTTTTAGAGAATTTACCGGCAGCAATAGAATTATGGTTTCTTAACTTAGTGATGCAGCTTGAAGGATTTGATGATTTTTCTCTTGCCTCTTCATGGGAAAGGTATCCTAATGTTTAGTAAAGCCTCTTTTCATGTTAACATAAGATTTATAGGACTGTGTACTTGGAGATATGCAATGTTTCTTATTTTTCAATTTCAAATTTGAAATAGAACTGTTTGTCATTGAGGCTAGATTTTCTTCTTTTCCCCCTTATTTTGTTGTTCAGTGAATAAGGTGGTCATAATTAGCATGGTGATGTCTTCATACATCTGATTGTTATGGACTTCTAATTATTTCAGCGTCTTAAGTCTACACATTTTATTTGAACTTGGAAGCTTTGTATAGAACGATGAATTTTACTAAATTAGTTGATGTGGCTATCCTGATCTAATGATTGCAGACTCCGTTTCCAAACCCTGACCCCCGGAAGAAAAAAAAACTTTTGTATGAATAGTCCTGTTTACTTTGTTTATTGAAATGACTGCTACATTCACACCATTCTCTGGGTTCTATTCTACAGTATTAATCATGCGTTCCATCTGGTGATGCTAACATCTTTGAACAGGGAGATCTTCCATAAGCTCAGACAATGATGACAAGAATCTCTTCTTTCAGTCCCTATGCAACATCTTAGATACCAGATCCGAGGTGATGGTTCTCCTTCTGAGAACCAACAAGTGACAGTTTGGAAAATCTTGGCATCATGGTTGTTGGTAAATGAGGGTGATCTAGATGCATCAGTTGATATTTTACATCAACTTGAGGCAATTAACTGTTCCGGTTATGAACTTTTTTTACTAAGTTGCCTTTACAGGTAAATTTTATTTATGGCGGTACCTTGAATGTTTTGAAAGTCTGATCTTTTTTTTCCCTTTTTCTTTCATTTTTCTATTTCTTATCAGGCAGTGCATATTTTCAATTTATTGATTGGGGGCTGCCACCAATATTATTTGTCTTCTATTTTTTGTTTGTTTGATTTTGTTTCTTTTGGGTGGTCTATAGAATATGTCATTTCATGGTCAATGAACCAACCTCATAAAGAATCTGATGACAAAACAGTTATAATTTAAACTTTTTTCTGGAGTAGCATCTCCTTTTTATTGACATTGTTTGTTGACATTCAGAATCAATCATCAGTCTTTTTAACTTATTCTACTATCTTGTTTATTTCAGCCCATACATTTTGTAGTTTGTAAAAAATGTATTACAATTGAACAGATTCATTCCTATTGATAATGAATTGTTATCAACCTGATTTTCATGTTTGTTTAAATTTTATACATAGTTTAGTTCTTCTGATCTAGGATTGAAAAAAAGAAAAAGAAAAAAATAACTTCCAGATTCTAGTTGATCAGTTTATCAGTGAACTATTTCCTCTGTTTGCAGCTCTACCTGCAGATGTTTCTCAACGTCTTCTAGACACATCCTTTAGACAAAATCGAACCACTCCTGGTGAAGGCTGTGGTTCTTTGTTTTTTTCATTGAAATCAACTTTCTAACTTGCACTGTAAAAACCTGCAATGCGAGAATGTTGGGAAAAGTGGTTGGAGGGGGAAATTCTCTGTTCTGTTGAACTGATGGACATTGACCATGGTTGGAATATGTAATTTTTAGTTGCTATGTTCATTCCATCTTTCCTCTTTGTCATCATGAGTTTTGCTTCAATGGGAAATCTCAGTGTATACCTTGTGCAGTTTTTCTCTCGCAAATTACTGTCAATTTAAAATGAAAGCAAGTTTCGTTTCATCTTATTGTGGAAGATAGGGAATTTTGTATAGATGTCTCTCTATTGGACCTTTGTTATGATGTTTACCACAGCAGAGTGAGAAGAGCGAATAATTTCAATTTCCACTTTAATTACTGTTTTTTGTCATCTTATCTTTCTGTAATCACAGATGGAGAGTGGGATGTGAGAACCGAATTGTTTTAAAAGAAGCTAGTTCACTCTTTCAATAGTTTATATAGAACTTCTCTACTGCCCATTGATATTTGACAGCTTAACGCCTATAATAGAGCACAACACTCTTCGCTTATTTCATGTCCTTGTAAAGCACTGCTGCTGCAGAGTAATCTCAGACTAGCTCAAATTCAGGAAATATGCACTGAAATAACTCCATATCGATAAAGGAAATTTCTTAATATTATTTCCCTACATCTATGAACTATGTTTGTTACGCTCTTTGCCCTAGCACATGCTTATTGATGTAATCTTGTAATGCCTAATATTTGTAAGTCATGCATTGCAAATATTTGGTGAACTTTTAATTCTTTGATCTGATTGGAAATCCTCTTATTCATCTTTGTTGAGTTTGCTCCTAATTGTGTTATCTTTAAGTTCATTTTCCTGTGGATTTACTTATTCTGGGCATCCAATTTCTTCATGCATTGCATTGGATGCAATCAAACTATACAAATATGCTTGTGCTGAATATTTCTTATACTTCAAATACTAAATGTTTTGATATGGACTTGGATCTTTTTCAGTGAATCCTATTTTTGGAGAGGTATTTTATGTTTACAAGTTATATATAGGTCATTTATTACCAAATTTCGGTTCATTTTTGAGGAGGTACTTTATGCTTTCAAGTTATATAGTTCCATTTATTACCAAATTTTGGTTCCTTCATATCTACTTTGTTTAATGAACTTGATTATCCAGATATGGGAAAAGGCTTGATTCTTGGGACTTTTACCAGTCTGTAATGGACAGATCAGTTTCGTATCTAGGATGATCAGGTTCGTATCTAGGACTTTATCCTTAACCCTCATTCTTTGGTCCTTTATGTTTGTTGTTATCATGTCATTACTTATGTTGTTCCCATTTGCTTTTAAGTTTCAACCTCTTATCCAACCTTTACCAAAAAAGAAGCAAAACAGATGAAGTGATTTAAGGTTAAAAATTTTTCCAAAATTTTTTATATGTGAATAAATTATTCATTACCAAAGAGAGGAAAAAGCAATACAACCCCGAAAAGGGGAAAGAAGAAGAAAAAAAAAAGAGAGAATACATAGGGCCCACCCTCAAGAGGGGGGACGAAGAGGAGAGGGGAGGATGCCAGGAGACAATAATAACACTTACAATGGAAAAAACCTAAAGGTCTAGATCACATAGGTTTCACTATCCCCTTTTTGGCCATTAGAGCATCCATGAGTTAAGGGTTTTCTTATTTTTATATATATAATAAGGTGGTGAAGATAGGATCATTGAGTTTCCTTCCTTTAAATTTTTCCAAAAGAAAAATCTGGTTCACCGAAGAGCAAATCTTTCAAGTCTGTGACAGCTTCCGTTAAGCCACTGTCAGGACAGAGAAGAGCAGCTTCTAGGCCATCAGCTTGATTGGCCTCCTTAATGAATTTCTCCTCCTTGCCTGCTTCGTATGAGTGGCTGAATTGTTGGTGAACTAGATTGCATTTAGGCCATCAGCACGGATGAGGTGGCTAATCTGAATTGTTGCATATTGACTACAATAGAGTCATTTTTTATTTCACAGTCATGCATTTCTTCAATTATTGTTGTTGCCTTAGTAATATGCTATAGAATTAAGGAGCACTCGATATTTACAGCTAGCAATAAATGAACTAACTTGGATATGCAGATAGAATGGAAGCTTATACGGTCCCTTTTTTGTAATACTTGGTGGTTCAAAACCCTAGTATTCTGCGATCACACAGTTATTTGGAAGCCCGGTATTAAAACAACCTCAGTCAACCGGTACCGGCATCTTCTCTAGTACGAACACACTCTTTGTCCCTCCTGCTTCCAATGACAGATAGGTCCATATTCTACTTCGTTTTATCTATTTGTATTTTTTTCTCATAAATTCTATTGTAAAACATGTTGATATGGGTTTGCTTATTTCTTTCAATACACTCTTTTCCATACTTTGTTATGTTCCTTAAAGATGGTAGTATTGCTTTGCCGCAGTCGTCTCCATCGTCAGCATCCTGTCCTTCATCACTCTCCAAATCCCCCACTCTGGCATATTTCATTGCGTTCTTAACTAAGAGTTGTTTTTTCTTTTTTATTTCTTTTTATTTTTTTATTTTTATTTTCGAGCAGGGAATGAAACTTCACTTGGAAAGATAAGAGGAAAACAAAGGGTTGTGGTGTCTTTGAGATATAAATTGATATCGAGAGAAAGGGATCCTCCTCTTGTTTCTTCACCTTCTATTATTGCTTCTCATACACCCCACTATTTAGCAGATTACACATATCAGATGAGTTCTTCTTCTTTTTCTTTAATTTTTGTTTAGTTTTGTTTTGAGAAAATCTTTTAAAAAGTGGTTCAATTTTTCTGAGATTTTTGTTGTGAAGAACTAAAATTTGTAGTTATGATTTTTGAATTTCCAGTTTGTCTTGGTTGGTCTGCTTCATAACTTTTGATTTAAGAAATTAGGTGGTTTACCTTTTTCTCCCTATCGTCTCCCAATTTTTTTGAAATGGATTTTGCTTACTTGATGCTTGAATCTTTCCTTGGATTTATTCTTCACAATTCAGGGATTGATTTGCATATCTTATTTAGAATTTTTTGCCATTGATTTTGTTGTGGCAGTTGAATTAGGGAATCTGTTTCTTCCCATCTGTTGTTAAAACCGAAAGTGGATTTTTTTGTCAACCAATATACTATTTGATTTGATATTATAATATATGTTTCATGTTGTCTTTTGTTGACTTGATCCTTGAAATTTTACTCGTTTAATTGAGACACTAGTCTAGAATTGCTTATGACCCTTTTTAGTCTCCAGTAAGGTATTTAGGAGGTTCTTCCATCATTTTTTTTTAGGGTTACAAAAAACCTCTAGCGTTGTCCTCCCCTAAATTCCTTGAGAAATCAATCACTGTTTTTATTGTGGGTTTGATGGTTTTGAATACATTTTTGGTGAAAATAAAAGACTAGTTTTTTCAAAAGAAATTCATAGACTTGTGACCAGCTCTATAAATTTCATTTTTCAGATTTTTTTGCTTGATAACAAGGAGTCAAATAGTCCTTAAAAGAAGAAGAAACATCTGTAGATGTTCTAATTCCTGGAGAGATTGATTGTATGTCTGGAAGCAATTACTTTTATGGGAATGCCTGATGGTTCACTTTTAGATCCAATAGAAAAAGTTAGATCTTGGATCCCTTGGAGTGGAATTGATTTATCCAATATCTACAGGGAAGTATGGATGCCTAACAATATGATGTAAATGGTTATGTATTGTTTCTCCAATGATTGTATCCCAAATACTCTCTGATGAGCTCTGATATGATCCCGTTTATAAGTAAGCATCTCTTGTAAAATATGAGCAAAACCAAATCCTTCTAGAGCCCAAATTTCCATTTCTCCTACCCGTTGTCCTCTTTCTTGGCTCTTCCTCTAAGGGGGTGTGAATGTGAAACACTTTTGACAGAGTTTAGCTTTTGCTATCATTGGCGAAGTTGTGGTTGTGTGTTGTGTGGGAAATGTGTGCAGGCTGTTATTGATGCTGTTGTATTAGATGGTTAGGAAAATTCCACCATGGATAAGAGACAAATCAAAATACTGTAAGTTCTTCTTTTAGGCTACGGTTGGGCATGAAGTTGGGGGACAATACAATAATAGAATTGATCAATCATCTGCTCAGTGGAGTCCCAAACAGTCAGTTTCATGTTTAAGTAATGAAATTTTAAATGATGAGAATAATAACAAAATATTTCAGAGTAATCATCTCACATGCTTTCTTAAAGCAGAAAGTCATGGTTCTTCTCCCCATGTAGTGGCTACCAGCATTACATAATCTTCTATTAGTCACCTGTCTTACTTTCTTTTCGCTGCTCTTCTAGCATGTATGTTTTTACTTTCATTCTTTTTTATGTCCGGTAGAGTAAGAAATGAATTCTTGTGTTTAGGTTGTAACTTGTGCCATAGGTGGTCTTTGAGTTGGTTTTCTAATGCACTTTGTCCAACAAATTTGCTTCTTTTCATTGATGCATTACTAATGTTCTATATCAGCATTTTTTATAAATGTAGGAGTGATGAGGAAGATTGAGAGGAGACTGGGAAGCATTTTTTTCAGTTCTTTAAATAAATACTGCCAAGATGTTTCAAATTGGCATTGTTTGTTTGAAGAATAAATAGAGGTGGGAAACTTGTGACGGTGGGTCCTATATGTTGTGGGTTGGGTTTACATTGTAAGGGAAGGAAACAAATAAATGGGATATGTAACGTTTAGTGGCACGGGATTCTGTGGGAATGAGAGCAAAGGGAAAGAGGAAATAGGAGTAAGTGTCCATAAAGCACTGGTTAATGACTAAGTGGAAGTGTGGGGCGATCAATCCATATGACAGCTGTCCCCCCCTCATCTGAGCAAAATCTGTTACATAAAAAACTCATACATGTGGAAAGGAATCAAACAAAATCAAACAAATACAAACCCACAAGCCGGCACCAGTGTGACATGTTATAGCAGCCACAAGATTTTGAAACCAATTTGTGATTTGTTTTCCTCCCAGGCTGATTACGAAGAGGTGTAACAACTCAACTAAATATTAGAAATTCACTCCTTAAGCCGTAAGGAGTAAGAGAAATGCACTAACCCAAAGAGCAACTTTGTTTAAACAAGGAGAAAGTAGTTTCTTCCTCATACAAAAGGTCCTATGCTGATCAAGTGTAGTGCACCCCCAAGCTCTATGAATTTACGTTGATATTTAATGTGGCTTTCTAAGATTTTTTTTTTCTTTTTGAATTCAAATTTGTAGTTCTCAAAAAAATATTGTAAGAACATTGCCTGATGTGGGGAAGATTTTTCTGTTTCTCTTGATAACCAGGATGTTCAAATCTGACCATAATGCTTGTTTTTTGGTCCAGATCTTTCTCTTTCTCTCTCTCTTTCTCGATTTTATTGTTTTCTGTATTTAGATATCTTTCATGTCATGTACTTATTCTTTTTGTGACTTTGAATAACTTTCTAGAATTATCAAGGGGATTTCCATCGATAGACTAAGCAAATTCTTGTTTTACTATTTGACTGAATTTTTAATGTTTTACGAGTTTAGTTTCTTTTTTTTTTTGTGTCCTAGCAATAAGAAATGAACTGTAATACATTGTTCTAGTAATTTGGCTTTGAATTGTAGATCGGATGGAAAGAGAGGGTTATAAAACTTTCAATCAAGGAACTCGTTCTAATATCTAACTCTGTTTTTTTCATTAAAATCTTACAAGCTTATATTTATTGAACTAGAATCATGAATGCTAGATACAAAGAGAAAGACCTTTTGCTACCAAAGCTTTTGGATTTCCTTTAATTTTACAAGTACTCTTCATATTAAAAGGCAATAAATTCTCATTTTACGCTTAAGACCATAGGTATTTATTATTTACAATGGACCTATTAGGGACTTATATTTAAACATTATAATTAAAAATTAACCCCTTAAAATTGTATTTTACATTTGAACCCTTGGGCTTTCCTTGTTTTCCCCCTTATTTGTTGTTCAGTAAATGAGGTGGTCATGCTTAGCTTGGTGATGTCTTTATACATGTCATTGTTATGGACTTCTAATTATTTCAGCATCTTAAGTTTATAAATTATATTGAACCTGGAAGCTTTGTAGAGGATGATGAATTTTACTAATGAATTAATGTGGCTATCCTGTTCTAATGATTACTCCGTTTCCACCCCCTCATTCCCCCCCCCCAAAGAAAAATACTTTTGTATAAATATTCCTATTTGCATTGTTTATTGAAATGGCTGCTACATTCACACCATTCTCTGGGTTCTATTCTACAGTATTAGCATCTAGTGATACTAACATCTTTGAACATGGAGATCTTCCATAAGCTTAGACAATGAGGCCAAGAACCTCTTCTTTCAATCCGTATGCAGCATCTTAGATACCTCTCTCCTAATGAGAGGAGAAAAATGAGATAATTTACGGGCATCTGGAGAACGGTAATGGAGCCACCTGGCATAGATCTCCATCTAAGAACTAACAAGTGACAAAACAGAACCAGATCCAAGTAGATGATTCTCCATCTGAGAACCAACAAATGAGGGTTTGTTATCTCTTGTCATCATGTTTGCTGGTAAATGAGGGTAACCTAGATGCATCAATTGATATTTTACATCAACTTGAGGCAATCAACTGTTCTGGTTATAAACTTTTTCACTAAGTCGCTTTTACTGGCAATTTTATTTTTTCCGTACTATGAATGTTTTGAAAGTTTGATATTTTGTTTTCCCTTGTTATTTTTTCTTCTTCTTATCTAGCGGTGCTTATTTTCAACTTATTGATTGGTGGCTGCCACCAGTATTATTTATCTTCTATTTTTTGTTTCTTTGCTTTTACTTCTATTAAGTGATCTACAGAATTAGTATAATGAATATGTCAGTAAGACCTCTCTTCATTTTAAAATAAGATTTGTTATGCAATGTTTCTTATTTGTCCAGGTTCAAATTTGAAATAGATGTTGTTTGTCGGTTGGGGCTGGCTTTCCTTGTTATACTCTTTATTTTGTTGTTCAGTACATCAGGTGGTGATGCTTAGCTTGGTGATGTCTTCATACCTGTGATTGTTATGGACTTTTATTATTTCAGCGTCTTAAGTTTACACATTTTATTTGAATCTGAAAGCTTTGTATAGGATGATGAATTTTAGTGAATGAATTGATCTATCCTGATCTAATGATTTCAGACTCCATTTCCACCTCCTCACCCACACCCCAAAAAAATTTTTTTTTTGGTATGAAGAGTCTTGTTTGCTTTGTTTATTGAAATAGTTGCTATATTCACGCCATTCTCTAGGTTCTATTCTACGGTATTTATCATGTGTTTCATTTAGTGATACTAACATATTTGAACATGGAGATCTTCCATAAGTTAGACAATGAATGTGAGAACCTGTTCTTTCAGTCTGTATGCAACATCTTAGATACCTCTCTCCTAATGCGAGGAGAAAAATGAGATAATTGCTGGGCATCCGGAGAGTGGTAATGGAACTGCCTGGCCTAGATCTCCATCTGAGAACCAAAAAATGACAAAACAAAACCAGATCTGAGGAGATGGTTTTCTATCTGAGAACTAACAAGTGAGGGTTTGGCATATCTTGGCATCATGTTTGCTGGTAAATGAGGGTGAGAAGCATCAATTGATATTTTACATCAACTTGAGGCAATTAATTGTTCCGGTTATAAATTTTTTTTACCAAGTTGCTTTTGTTAGCAATTTTATTTTTTGGTATTGTGAATGTTTTGAAAGTCTAATCTTTTTGTTTTCCCCTTTCTTTTTCTTTTTTATTTTTCTTATTTGTTGGTGCATATTTTCAACTTATTGATTGGGGCTACCACCAATATTTTTTTGTATGAATGGAATATATATATAGAAAAGAGGGGGGAAAGAAGGGGGAGGGATATACAAAAACATTAAGGCCCAATGATACAACCCTAGAGGGCAAGAGGAGGGTAGGACAAAATACTCAGAGATAAGCCCCAGGAAACAACAATATGCCTATTACTTGGGAAGTCCACAACAATTCTATAGGGGAGGGATCCAAGTTTAGAAGAGACGTCAAAGTGGATGTCCTTCTAAATATTTTCGAGAGATCTAGAGTTAGAGGTCCATCTACAAAGGTTACGCTCCATCCAAATATGGGAGATAGTAGTGCAAAAGCAAGTTTACTGGCAGAGTCACAAATAGATTTACTTGAATAGGTCATATCTATCCAAATACATTCTCTTTGAAGAGGGAGGGGAGTTCTCCGAGCAGGCTAGCATTTGGCAAGAATATGCTTCCAAATACGGGAGGAGAAGGGCAATCCGAAGAAGAGGTGGTCAGTATCTTCAATACCATTCCAGCAAATGCAGCAAGCAGGGGGAGACCGGAATGTGGTGATAGATGAGGAAGGATTTAGTTGGGAGACAGTTGGAGAGGGCTCTACATACAATGAGACTATGATGAGGAATGTGAGCTTGGAACCATACTACATTGTACTAGGGGATGAGAGGGCTAGAGGATCTGGAGTGATTCCAAGCCGAAGAGGAGGAGAAGCATCCATCAGGTAAGGGGAACAATTGATGCAATCGGTCGTGAAGAAGAGGTGGGTGGTATCTTCAATACCATTCCAACAGATGTAGCAAGCAGGGGAGACCAAAATGTGGTGATAGATGAGGAAAGATTTAGTTAGGAGACAGTTGGAGAGGCCTCTCCAGACAATGAGACTATGACGAGGGATGTGAGCTTAAAACTAGACTACATTGTACTAGGGCATGAGAGAATTAGAGGATCGAGAGTGATTCCAAGCCAAAGAGGAGGAGAAGCATGCTGTCTATTAAAGGGACCAAATGATGCAATCGACTGTAGAAGAAGGGGAGGGATAGAGTTGAGGGATTGCCAGATGATAGAAAGGAAGGGGATATTAGGAGGGGTCCATGAACCATTGAGATGATAGAGGAGACCGTGGAAGATATAGGGAGACCAGAGGAATAGACCGATCCATGGCCCACAAACAGGGAAAGAACACCAGATGGATGCTAATTATCAGGCCAGAAAGAAGTATTCATACCATTTCCAATTTGGGATTTGATGGCAGTCAAAGCTAGAGGTCTCGCAAGAAGATTTTCCACCATACCTAAAAGGAGTTGGGTTTAATGCCACAAGTCCAAAGGGAGAGTCATTGCGGAGAAGGGAAGAGTAGACATAAGTCACATAGATGCCTGGATGTTTGGAAACCACCTTCAAGGACAGCTTAACGATGGTAGCAGAGTTGACATCCTTGATTCGCCTAATGCTAAGGCCTCCTTCATGCTTGGGAAGGTAAACAAAGGATTAGGGGATGGGGTGAAGAAATTTGGTCAAATCAAAACCTTTCCACAAGGAGCAAAAGAGGGATTCAATGGATTTGATGGTGGATTTGGGAAGTTGGAAAACACTTGAGCAATAAATATAAGAGGATTAGAGCACTGATCAAATGAGAACCAGGCAACCGCATAAGACTGTAGTTTACTTTTTCAGAGCTAGAGCCTCTACAAATTTGATTGAGTATAGGGGCACAATGATGGGCAGTGAGCCTAGAGGAGATAAGAGGAACACCAAGATATTTAACAGTAAGGAAGAGATAAGATTTGAGAAGATTTGTGTGAAGTATAAAGAGGACATGTTAGTAGAAATGGAGCCTTTATAAGCACTAGAGAAAATCATAAGGTCATCGGCAAAAGCTAAGTGGGTTAAATTAGAAGCTTTACACTTTGGAATGGGAGAGATAAGATGGTTGTCAGTGTGGGATTGAATGGATCTGGAGAGGACCTCCAGAGCAGGTTAAAAGAGGAAGGGGGAGAGAGGACATCCTTAATGAATTCCAACAGAGAAGGAGAAGAACCTAACAGGAGAGCTATTCAAAAGAACATAGATGCAATTGTGGATCCAATTGACAAAGGAGGGGGAAGGGCATAGAGAGGACTCTAGAGATGAAGTCCCATCTGATAGAGTGTAAAGCCCTGTGGATGTTAATCTTAAGAAGGGTGGCGGAGAATGGGATTTCTTGTCAAAACCACGGACAATCTCATGATAGAAAATGATTTTATCGAATATGCTACGGTTGGAAATGAAGGCGGATTGGTTGGCACTTGGCACTGACAAGAGAATCAATAACAACCTAGATGCGATTGGCCAGAACATTGGCTATGAACTTGTATAGAAGGTTACATAAGGAGATAGGACTAAAGTCAGCCAAGGAGGAGGTGCTTTCTTTCTTGGGAATGAGATAGAAAGGTGTGGTTGATGTAGGAGACTTGGGAAGGGTTGAAGAAGAAGCTCTTAACGACTTTGATGAGATCCTCACCAATGATAGCTCAGCAAGAGGTGAAAAACCCATATTAAAACCATCGGGGTCTGGAGCTTTTATTGAGTTTGTGGGAGTGGACAGCTGCAATGATTTCTTGGTCAGAGGGGATGGATTGGAAAAGGGGTGGTAAGATAGTTGTGGATGAATTTTTCAAGCAGGAGAGGGAGGAAGAAGATGAAGGGGGTAGAAGATGCCCTTGATGTAAGACTCACATTCCTCTTTAATATCGAAGGATTTCTCAAGGTGGAACCATTGCTATTCAGAAGAAAGGGAATGGAATTGGAGTTGTTTTTGGCTTTGAGGTATTTATGGGTATAAAAGGAGTTCGAATGCCCAAAGTCAAGCCCTTTGATGCGGGACTTTTGCTTAAGAAAGTTTTCTTCCTCAGACAGGAGAGAAGCCAGCTCTAGGGAGGTATCCTTCCCTTTGGGTTAAGAAGGATTGAAGAGATTGGATTGCAACCGAATTTGAATGGGTTCCTGGACCTACAGTCAGAGGCCCAAAAGTGGAGGCATTCCAGTCTTTAAGGGCAAGCTTGACATTCTTGAGCTTGAGCGCAAAGGAGATAAGAGGAGAGAGGCCAGACGAAACATGTATTTCCCAGATTTGATAATAGGGAGGAAGCCAATATAGGAGGCCCACATGTCAAAGAATTTGACGGGTTTGGGGCCAAATGAGATTAGAGGGTGGATGAAGAGGGAGATGGGGTTGTGATTAGAAATGCTAGGGGGTTGAAGGTGGCATAAGAGGCTGAAAGAAGTGAGCCTGCTTTATTGACAAGGATACGATCAAGCTTACAAATGATGTAGTTAGAACCAGATCTCTTGTCGTGTCAAGAAAGTTTGATGCCTGACCAACTGAGGTCATCAACGCTAGAGTCCTCAATGCAAGAGTTAAAGGCTTTAACAGAGGAGGGGTCAATGGTTGACCCAACACTCTTTTCACAGTCATGACGTGACCATATTTAAATAGCCCCCAAACCCAAGGATGGGAACCAATAGCATGAAGAGGCAACTAA
This sequence comes from Macadamia tetraphylla, assembly GCA_022985045.1. Lineage (NCBI taxonomy): Eukaryota > Viridiplantae > Streptophyta > Magnoliopsida > Proteales > Proteaceae > Macadamia > Macadamia tetraphylla. The sequence goes on along the minus strand of JAJSZK010000021.1, from coordinate 57,208 downwards.
TCCTTCCTAGAGTACAACGGAGAGAGCTAGGCAGTGGCACCCAACATTGAAGACGAAGCTATATGATGTGCAATAGTTGAGAAGCTGCTATCTAGGCGAGAAGACATCAGCGAAGTGGTCTATGGAGAGAAGGGCAGGCTAGTAAAGGAGAGTTGGCAGAGGGGATGACGGGTAGAAGGGTTCATGGGTTGCAGGGTAGAGGATTTGGGTCGGAGTGGGGTATAGACCAATGGGTGGACTTACGTAGGTGATGTTTTGAGGATAGATTTGAATAGGTGGACGACTAAGTGGGCTCATAAGGATTGTGGGCTGGGTGTTGATGGACTGAAGAGGAGGTAGACCCAAAGTGGGCCAAGGAGGATTTATGGGTCGGACCAGACTAATGGGCCAAGCTAAGTTGAGATAGGTGATAGGCTGAAGGAATAATTAAAAGCTCAATGTGGCCTAGGAGTGGATAGAGGGAGGTAGGGATAAGAAATAGGGATGGGGGTAAAAAAGGAAATGCGTTAGAAAGGAGAGGTAATAAAGGAGGGAGACTAGGGTTATATGAAAGAAGAGGAGGGTGAAAAGGTTTCTCAGGATCGGTAGTAGTAGAGGTTAGAGCCTGATCAACCGACAAATAAGGAAAAGAAGGTAAAGAAGGGGAAAGTTAGCTAGACAACAACGATTGGCAGGAGTCGACAGTGGTAGGCCATTGGTTTTCCTTGGAAGCCATAGCTTTTTGGGCTTTATCATTCAGATGGGGAACAAGCGGACCAATAGAAGGACCAGAGCCCTTCGTACGATGCTCAAAGGTGAGGCAGAAGCTTTCTGATGATTTTTCTGGTGGAGAATTCTGCTCCATCTTCGGCGCTGGCTAGGGTTTCTAGAAACAACAATGGTTGTGTGAGAAGGGTGGTTCAGGAAATGGCATTGATGGTGTTATTGGTGATGGAGGGTGAAGTGAGATGAGATGGCGGAGGTAGGATAGTGGGGGGTGATGGAAGGGGAGTGAGATGGAATGGTATTGGGTTCTGGGGCATGGAGTTTCAGGAAGCCTTGAGAACGGTGACTAAAGAATTTTCAGTTGGAGCAATGCGGTGGAGCCCAATCGTAGCAGAATTCTTGGTGAATAGACACCCCTTCATCATCCATGAGAAGGACTGAAGTTGGAGGAAGAAAGGCGTTGCATTCTTCTGGTTCTTATGTCAGTGAAGAGAGGGATACCGATCATAGACCCAATCAAGCTCAATCCCTTTTGACACCAGAAGTGTAGTGGGATGCTGGGGAGAGTGATCAACAGGGGGATAGAGCTGTGGCAAAGCTTGTGAAGTTGCATATGGTGGTTCCACTAAAGAAAGAAGATGAGTTTATTTCCCACATGCCATAGTCCTCCTTCCAAGGTCTTGCTCATGTCTTGTTTTATGGAGAAGTTGAAGAGGAAGACTCCGTTGTCAAGCAGGTGTGTCTCAAGTTGTCCAAAAGCTTTCCACTGTTTGTCAAGAGACTTTTCACAATGGGGAAGGGAGGCTGGCTGCCCAGGAAATGTCCAACCAAATAAAACCTCCATTTGGAGATCTCAGTGTTGAAGGAGGCAGTCAGATACCTGCCAATGCTTGTTGCCTAGAAGAGAGGGGGGAACAAAGTGGAGGAGAGGTCTTCTTTGGGGAAGGAAGGAGAAGGGTTGAGGAAAGAGGACCAGGTTTTGGAGGGTGGGGAGGGTGAAATGTGAGTGGGGGAGGGAGAGTCCAGTGGGGTGGGAGAGGCAGCTTTGGCCACCAAGAAAGGAAAGGACCGGCAGAAGGAGGGGAGGAGGGGCTGCTGGAAGTTCCGGGGGAGCTGGCCGCCCGAGAGGGGAGAGGGAGGTGCTCATGACATCTTAGGGTAGAGGGAGGTCAATTGGATGGCTGGTACCAATATTATTTGTCTTCTATTTTGTTTCTTTGCTTTTGCTTCTGTTAAGTGGTCTACAGACTTAGTATAATGAATATGTCATTTCATGGTCAAATGAAACAACCTCACAAAGAATCTGATGACAGAACAGTTATAATTTAAAATTTTTTTCTGGAGTTGCAACTCCTTTCTATTGACATTTTTTTTTGTTGACATCCAGAATCAATCATAAGTCTTTTTTACTTAATTCTACCATCTTGTTTATTTCAGTCCATACATTGGAAGTTTGTAAAAAATGTATTACAGCTGAACAGATTCATTCCTATTAATAATAAATTGTTATCAACCTGATTTTCACGTTTGTTTATATGTTATACATAGTTTACTTCTTAGTGATTTAGGATTGAAAAAAAAAAATCTTCCAGATCCTTGCTGCTCAGTTTATTATCTTTCTCTTTTTATGTTAAGACTTTGCTGCAGAATAGCCCATCTATGATCCCAAAAAGATGTTTTGCAAGACTTGGATAAACCATATGCTATGATTTTGATACCCAAAGTACACAGCAAATGCAAAATAGAAATCAGTTTACAATAAATTCTAAAAGTTTCGATACGGCGCAGGTTCTTGGGACCATTTGATCTTGTCTCTCTCTGGAAATTTTCATTATCACTTGCACTCTGACAGTGATTATGTTTATGCTGATACACATGATTAACAGAAGATACAAAATCATAGGAAGTACATCTTTGTGTATATCAAATCAAATATGTATAGTTGTATTAAATAATAAAATTTTCCCCCTAAACTAGGACCTCTTCCTATTATGTGTGGATGATCAGTTAACATGGCATCAAGAACATGTGGTGTCAGGGTCTTTTTTTTTTCTTTTATTATTTCTTTTTATTCATTTAGATAATCTTGAATAGTAATCCTCTATTAAAAATATACATTAGTCAATACAAACTGTTGTGCTTTGATTATTTCTGCTTAGTATTAGTTCTTTGACACAGATGAGTCGGTTAATCATAATTTTTGCATATTGACTACATTAGAGTAATTTTTTATTTCACAGTCATGCATTTCTCCAATTAATTGTAATTGCATCAGTAATGTGCTATAGAATTAAGAAGCACTGCATATTCAGAGCTAGCAATAAATAAATGAACTAACTTGGATATGCTTGCAGAACGTAAGTTTATATGGCCCCTTTTCTATAATACTTGGTCCTTCATAATCCTAGTACTCTGAAATCACAAAGTCATTTGGTAGCTTGCTTGCAGAACAACCTGAACACCAGTGCCGGTGTCTTCTCTGGTAAAACCTAACCCTCTCTCTCTCTCTTACAATGACAGATAGGTCCATATTTTTACTTCTTTTTATCTATTTGTATTTCTTTCTCAGAACATCTATTGTAGAACATGGGTTTGCTTAGTTCTTTGAGTACACTCTTTTCCATTCTTTGATATGTTCCTTGAAGATGGTAATCACGTAAAAGTATATTGCTTTGCCGCAGTCATCACAGGTGTCGTCATCCCGTCCTTAATCGCTCTCCAAATCCCCCCTCCTCTGGCTTATTTCATGGCGTTCTTAGCCTTGGAGCTGATTTTTCTTAAATGCGATTTTTTTTTTCCGAGCAGGGAATGGAGCTTCACCAGTAAAGATAGGAGGAAAGTAGTGGGTTGTGGTATCATTTGAGGTACGAATCGACACAAAGAGAAAGGGATCCTCCTCCATGTTTCTTCTCCTTTTGCTATTGCTTCTCATACACCTCGCTTTTTAGCTGATTACCCACATCAGATGAGTTCTTCTTCCTTTTATGTTATTTTATTTTTTGTTCTATTTTGTTTTGTTTTGGGAAATAGGGCTTGGGATCCATGTAGTAGACCCCATCTAGCAGTGTACTACTACGTCATTACTATTTTTGTCTTTCGCATCCTTGCAGTTCTCCTTTTGTCTTCTTTATCCTTGCTTGGATCCATGTAGCGGACCACATTGAAAGTGGCACAATTTTTCTGAGGTTTTTGTCATGAAAAACTGAAATTGATAGTTATGAACTTATGATTGTGGAATTTATGGTATGTTTTGGTTGGGCTGCTTCATAATTGTTGATTTAGGCGGTTTACCTTTCTCTACCTATCATCTCACATGTTTTTCTGGTAAGACTTTTACCTTATTGATAACGTGGACTAAAATAGTCTGAAGTAGAAGCATTTGTAGAAAAAGAAGATGAAGAAACATTTGTAGCGGGTTTTGATTGCTGGAGAGACCGATTGTATGCCTGAAAGCCCAGTTTCCTATATAAGAATGCCTGATAGTTCACTTCCAGATCAGATAGATGAAGTTAGATGTTGGATCCCATGGGGAGGAATTGATTTATTCAATATCTTCAGGGAAGTCTGGATGCCTAACAATGTATTGTAAATATGAAATACACTTGACAGAGTTCAGCATTCACTATCACTGGCAAAGCTGTGGTTGTGTGTTTTAGTGGAGATGTGTGCAGGCAGTTGGTGCTCTTGTTGTGTCAGATAGTTGGGAAAATACATCCAAGGATGAGAGACAAATCAAAATACTTTAAGCTCTTTTAGGCTAACATTGGGCATTGGCCACTCACTTTGATACCCGAATCCAAAGTCTTGCTGAATTCCCTTCATCGAATATCCTTGCCGAACAATAAGTTCCAAAATATCATTTCATTTGTTAAGTATTAGTTTCAGTCCGTACTGTCCAAAGACAGCCTTAATCCAAACTACAGTTGAATTCCCTCACCATAACTCAACTATAGACCATGCAGGAAAAGCACTGACCTATGTCAGCTGTTGTCCCACACACTGACCCAACAGACTCATATATAGGCTGTTTCAATAACCCTCACAACCACAGTCCAACTATCCACTTAGCAGAGCCATATAATGACCTATTGACAAATGACACATCCCACAGGTGGTTGGGGAGGAAACAGTAAAAACAGAGTGCATTCCCCAGTAAAAATACCCACCGGTAGGGTGGCCTGCCGCAGGCACAGACCGATGGAGGTTTTCCAGTAGCTCTTGGCAATTGTTGAATTCCCCACTGGTCTGAGGTGGTTCTACTCAATTATTCACCCAATTTGGTGTCCCTAAGTTCCTTTCATGTGCGTGGATAGGTCCAATTTCACCATAGGGATCAATTTCAATTAATTTACTCCACTTCATCATGGTCTACAAATCCACACTTGGCCTACTATGCTAGTTTTCAGCAATGTACAGGTAAGCATTGCTGGATTTGTGGTTGCCAGCACAAGTAGCTCCCATAATGGGCATGAGCAAACCTAAAATCATACTTGGGTAAACATATGAAGATAGACATGTCCAAATCTAAATCTACTTACAATTCCCCTGATGAACTAGAACTCACATTGAAATGCTATTTGGGTTGAAAATCCAAGTTCAGCAATGAATCATTAGGAGACCTACTACTTTGGGTTCTCCAATATAGGTGGCCACATAATTAGGTCTGTACAACCTTAGATAGAAGGCTGTACCCTAGATCAGCCCATACTTATGATTCCCTAGCTTTTGAGGTTCAGAAGTGAGTCAAAGATGAAGGTGGGTCTCTAAACTACTCTATCCTTCGTATCTCAGTTCTGGGATGGTGATCCCAGCTCTGAAATAGAATTCCCCTCATCATACTAAGTCTGTTTTAGACTATGATCAGCCATAGGAAAAAAGTACAAACATGTACCTACCTCCAGGCACAGGCTTATCATGCTACCAATACTCAATTTATAATTACATTACTTAAGCTCTATCCTAGCAGCTGGGTTTTCACCCTGGACAAGAATCTCCTTCACATGAGGTCTGATACCTATTTGTGAGGAATTACAGGGATTGTTGCAGGCCTATGCACTGTCCCAAATGTATGGACAACAACAACACCAACCCAGCTCCTATAATTAGGGAACCGTTTGACAATGTTCTGTTTCTGCCGTTTTTTCTTTTTCTTGTTCCCAGAAACGGAGAAACAGCCTAAAAAGCGTTTGATTGCTCCGTTTCACCCATTTCTAGAACTATAAATCAAAATTTATGCCTATTTACAATTTTAGAAACGACTTTGACTAAACAAGCCCGACTTGTTTCGTCGTTTCTAGAAACGAATTTGAAAGATGAAAAAGGCTGTTGTACCCGATAAATCTCTCAAATATTAAACCTAAAAAGAGGCAACTAAACCCTCTCTCCCTTTTGGGCATCCAATGATACAGTTGGGTTTTTTAGTGGCATTATGTCTGCAAAAAACGTTTTGAGAAACAGGTTTATCAAACACCAAAAAATCCGTTTCTGTTTTCAGAAACGTGAAAATCCGTTTATGCTGTTTCTAGACACGGAAACAGCAGAAATGTTATCAAACTGTGCCTAGGTTTCCAACACAGAAACAAAGGATTCCCTGTGTGCAACCCAACACTTAGCTGTAGGGGCTGCAGGGACATTTTCCCCAATCTGAACACAGCTCTACAGTTAGGACAGCAAGCATATATTACCAAGACTACTTGCATATCAGACATTAAACCCAGTTCAAGTCTTGGATTACTAACTGCTCACCCACAGCTCTCAATTCAGCTGTAACGGCACACAGGGACCACATGGGACCTGTACAAATCCCATTTAATACATGAACAGCATACCATCATGCTCAATTTCAGTCCCTGTGACTGAATTTACCTGGATTCCAGGCTTATAGGGTAAATTCCCTATCCCTGGGTTACCCTACCTATTCAGCCCAATTCTGACTGAAAGAGGCTACAGGGATCATAATTAATTAAACTCTTACCCCAATTGAAATAATAGAGCTAGCTAACATTATTTATACAGTCCCTGTGATTGATTCCCAGCCAAATCCCAGGCATGCAGTCCAAGGTTCCCAGTTCTGGGTAGCTGTATGCTTGGGAAACCTTACTGGAATTATTTTTTACTTACCCTAGTGTACTGCAATTAGGAAGTAGAATTTTTGCCTTAATTTTGCAGGTACAGCAGTAGGAAAGGTAGCAGCAGTAATTCTTCCAACTTGGACAACAGCTTGCACTCTTGAGTAGCTTGCTCTATGCTTGGACAACAACTCCATGTACTTCCTTCAGCTGGCATATAGCAGCAACATGAGAGGCAGTAGCCAGCATGTGCAGCAGAGGGAGCAGGGGTAGCCTGCAGTGCGCAGTAGCAACTGTAGCATCATCAACATGACAGCAACATCAGCAGCTTGCATGCTGCAGTAGGGGCAGCAGCAACAACCAACAGTTGCAACAGAAGGTGCAGCAGTAGCAGTAGGGGCAGCAGCAACAGCAAGGATCAGCTGCATACAGCCCTACATGCACAAACCAAGCAGCCCCCTTCTTTCTCTTCTCTTCTTCTTCTTCTCCTCCTTCTTTCTTTCTTCTCCTCTCCCCCCAAAGGAATTTAGTTTGTGAGAAATGAGAGTAAATGGGTTTACATAATGGCTGCGCAAAAGCCACTAGGTCTTGATTTTCGATATGGGGGGATCACAACTATCCCAGCCCTTGATTTTCTCTCGTTCTCTACCCCCAACGCCTTTCTCAAATCTATCTCTCTTCTCTCAATATCTCTCGCACGACCTAAAAAAAATTCCCCCGATTATATCTCCACTAATAACTAACCCAGTACCCAATTTTCTCTTTCCCTCGATCTCTGTCGCATGATTGGCAAAAAATCTCCTGATTTTCTCTCCCATAATAACTATCCCAGCCCCCGATTTCTCTTTCCTCTACCCCCAACCCTTTCTCGAATCTCTCTATTCTCTCGATATCTCTTGCATGACCGAGTATGACTTCTCCCAATTTCTCTGCAACTAATAACTATCCTAGCCCTTGATTTTCTCCCCTCATGCACGACCTAAAAAATTCTCCCTATTTTCTCTCCCACTAATAACTATCCCAGCAATCAATTTTCTCACCCTTACTCTCCTCGCACGGCCTTGAAAAAATTCTCCAATTTTCTCGCTAAATAATAACTATCCCAACCCCCAATTTTCTCTCCTTTACCACCAACCCCTTTTTTGAATCTCTCTCCCCTTGATCTCTCTTGCGCGACCTAGTATGACTCCTCCCATTTTTCACTCCCACTAATAACAATCCTAGCCCCCGATTTCTCTCCCTCTCACATGAGTTGGCTAAAATTCTACTTATTTTCTCTCTCCATCGATCTCTATTGCACGACCTATAAAAAATCTCCCAATTTTCTCTCCTCTTCTCTACCCTAACACCTTTCTTGAATCTCTCTCTCTTCTCTCGATCTCTTTTGTACGAACTAGAATGGCTTCTCCTGATTTTCTCTCACTCTCATACTGCCTAGCAAAAATTCTCTCGATTTTTTCTCCCACTAACAACTATCCCAACATTTGATTTTCTCTCTCCTTCTCTACCCCAACCCCTTTCACAAATCACTTTCTTCTCCCAATCTCTCTCTTATGACCTAGCATGACTTCTTTCGATTTTATCTCCCACTAATAAATGCTCGAATCCCCGATTTTCTTTCTCTGACACAACTTAACAAGATTTCTCTATTTTCTCTGCCACTAATTTCTAACCCCGGAGCCAATTTTCTCTCTCCCTCTATATCTCCTGCAGGACTTATAAAAATTCTCAAGATTTTCTCTCCCACTAAAAAAATTCCAACCCCTAATTTTCTTTGCTTCTCTAACCCCAACCCCTTTCTCGAATCTCACTCACTTCTCTTGATCTCTCGCATGACCTAGTATGACTTCTCCCCATTTTCTTTCCCACTGATTACTATCTCAACCCTCAATTCTCTAGCATAACCTAGTAAAATTCTCCCGATTTTCTCTCTAATTGAAAACTATCCTCGAACCAATTTCTTTCACTTGATCTCTCTCGTATGACTAAGCAAAAATTCTTTTGATTTTCTCTCCCACTAATAGCTGTCTCAACCCCGATTTCTCTCTACTCTACCTCCAACCCTTTCTCGAATCTCTCTCTATTCTCCCGATCTCTCGTATGACCTAGTATAACTTCTCCACATTTTCTCTCCCACTAATAACTATCCTAGCCCTCGATTTCTCTCCTTTACCCCTGCCCTTTTTCTCAAGTCTCTCTTGTATGACTTAGCATTACTTCTTCCAATTTTCTCTTACAATATTAACTATCTTAGCCCCTGATTTTCTCCCTCTCGCAAGACTTAGAAAAAATTCTCTTGGGTTTCTCTCCCACTAATAACTATCCCAACGCTTAATTTTTTCTCTCCTTCTATACCACTAACCCCTTTCTCGATTCTCTCTTCTCTCGATCTCTCTCGCACGACCCAGCTTGACTTCTCCCAATTTTCGTCCCAGTAATAACTATCCCATCCATCGATTTTCTCTTCCTCTGGCACGACCTAGTAAAAATTATCTTAATTTTCTCTCCCACTATCACAGCTCTAAATTTATCCTTTACCCCCAACCCTTTCGTGAATCTCTCTGTTCTCTCGATTTCTTTAGCATTACCTAGCAAGACTTCTCCCTATTTCCTCTTCAACTAATAACTATCCCAGGCATTGATTTTCTCTCCCTCTCGTACAGCTTAGTAAAAATTCTCCCGATTTTCTCTCCTGCTAATTACTTTCCCAACACCCGATTTTCTCACCCTCGATCTCTCTCGCACGACCTAAAAAAAATTCTCTTATTATCTCTTCAAATAATAACTATCCCAACCCCAACTTTCTCTCTCCTTCCCTACCTTAACACCTTTTTTTAATCTCTCTCTTCTCTTGATCTCTCTCGTACGACCTAGCATAACTTCTTCAGATTTTCTCTCCCTCTGTACAACCTAGAAAAATTCTCATGATTTTCCCTCTAATAACGATCCTAACACTCGATTTTCTCTCTCCTTCTCTACCTGACCCTTTTCTCGAATCTCTCTTCTCCTAATCTTTCTCATATGAGCTAGCATGACTTCTCTTGATTTCATAACCCACTAATTACTGCCTGAATCCCTGATTTTCTTTCTCTCACACGACTAAAAAAATTTCTCTCGATTTTCACTCCCACTAATATCTATCCTAAGAGCCGATTTTCTCTCTCCCTCAATCTCTCTTGTATGATTTGTAAAAATTCTTATGATTTTCTCTCCTTCTTTACCCCCAACCCCTATCTCAAATCTCACTCACTTCTCTTGATTGCTCGCATGATCTAGCATGATTTGTCCCGATTTTCTCTCTAATTAATAACTATCTCAACCCTCGATTTTCTCTCCTTCTCTCGCATAACCTAGTAAAATTCTCCGAGTTTCTCTCTAACTAATAACTATCCTAGGACCCGATTTTCCCTCTCTCGATCTCTCTCGTATGACCTAAAAAAAATTCTCCTGATTTCCTCTCCCAGTAGTAGTTATCCTAGCACCGATTTCTCTCTGCTCTACATGTAACCCTTTCTTGAATCTCTCTCTATTCTCTCGATCTCTCTCGCATGACCTAGTATGACTTCTCCACATTCTTGTGTTTAACTAACACCTATCCTATCCCTCGATCTCTATCACGGCCTGAAAAAATTCTCCCACTAATAACCATCCCATCCCCCGATTTTTTCTCCTTCTTTACTCAGACCCTTTTATTGAATCTTTTTTACACTTTCTAGCATTACTTCTCCCGATTTTCTCTCCCACTATTAACTATCTTAGCCTCAGATTCCTGTTTATAAAGTGACCATTTCGACCGGTGCCTTGTTTTCATTTCATTTAGTTTTTCTGTTGATACATTGGCCAATAGAGCTATCCCTTATCTTTCCCGACGTTCTGCTAAAAGGAACCACAAAAATCTTCTCCCTCTCGCACGACCTAGAAAAAATTCTCCTTATTTTCTCTCCATATCAATATCTCTCACGGGACCTAGAAAAAAAAAATCTCCCGATTTCCTCTCCCACTAATAAGTATCCCAACCCCTACTTTTCACTCTCCTTCTCTACCCCTAACCCCTTTCTCGGTTGTGTCTCTCTTCCCTCGATCTCTCTCACATGACCCAGCATAACTTCTCCCGATTTTCTCTCCAATAATAACTATCTCAACACCATATTTTCTCTCTCCCTCTACCTCTCTAGCATGCCTTGTAAAAATTCTCACGATTTCTTTCCTTCTCTACCCCAACCCCTATCTCGAATCTCACTCACTTCTCCCGATCGGCCGCATGACCTAGCATAACTTGTCCCAATTTTCTCTCCCATTAATAACTAACTCAACCCTCGATTTTCTCTCCCTCTCTCACATAACCTAGTAAAATTCTTCCGATTTTCTCTCAAACTGATAACTATCCTAGGACCCGATTTTCCCTCTCGATCTCCCAAACATGACTTAGAAAAAATTCTCCTAATTTTCTCTCCCAATAATAGTTAGCCCAGCACTGACTTCTCTCTAATCTACCTGTGACCTTTTCTTGAATCTCTCTATATTCTCTCGATCTCTCCCGCATAACCAAGCATGACTTCTCCACCTCTTTCTTTCTAACTAATACCTATCCCAGCCCTCGATCTTTATCAAGGCCTGAAAAAAATTCTTCCATTTTCTCTCCCACTAATAACCATCCTAGCCCTCGATTTTTTCTCCTTCTTTACCTCTGACCCTTTTATAGAATCTTTCTTACACTTCCTAGCATTACTTTTACCGATTTCCTCTCCCAATAATAACTATCTTAGACCCAAATTCCTGTTTATAAAGTGATCGTTTCGACCGGCGCCTTTTTTTCATTTCGTTTAGTTTTTCTGTTCATACACCGGCCAATGGAGCTATCCCTTATCTCCCTCGACGTTTTGCCAAAAGGAACCATAAAAATTTTCTCACTCTCGCACGGCCTAGGAAAAATTCCCCCAATTTTCTCTCCACATCAATCTCTTTCGCGCGACCAAGAAAAAAAATCTCCCAATTTCCTCTCCACTTATAACTATCCCAACCCCTGATTTTCACTCTCCTTCTCTACCCCAAACCCCTTTCTTGATTGTCTCTCTTCCCTCAATCTCTCTCGCATAACCCAGTCTGACTTATCCCGATTTTCTCTCCCACTAATAACTATCCCAGCCCCTGATTTCTCTTTTCTCTACCCCCAACCCTTTCTCGAATCCCTCTGTTCTCTCGATCTCTCTTATATGACCTAGCATGACTTCTTCCATTTACTCTACAACTATTAACTATCATAGCCCTCGATTTTCTCTCCTCGTGCACGACTTAGAAAAAATTCTGTTGATTTTCTCTCCCACAAATAACTATCCCAGCAATCGATTTTCTCACCTTAATCTCTCTCGCACGACCTTGAAAAAATTGTACAATTTTCTCTCCAAATAATAACTATCCCTACCCCTTATTTTCTCTCCTTTACCACCAACACCTTTCTCGAATCTCTCTCCCCTTGATCTCTCTTGGGTGACCTAGTATGACACCTCCCATTGTTCGCTCCCACTAATAACAATCCTAGCCCCCGGTTTCTCTTCCTCTCGCATGAGTTGGCTAAAATTCTACTTATTTTCTCTCTTCGTCGATCTCTATCGCATGACCTATAAAAAATTCTCCCGATTTTCTCTCCCCTTCTCTACCCTAACACCTTTTTTGAATCTCTCTCTTCTCTCGATCTCTTTTGTATGAACTAGCATGACTTCTCCTGATTTTCTCTCCCTCTCATATGACCTAGTATGACTTCTCACTATTTTATCTTCGACTAATAAATTCTAGAATCCCTGATTTTCTTTCTCTCACACGACCTAACAATATTTCTCTTTATTTTCTCTACCACTAATTTTTAACCCCAGAGCCGATTTTCTCTCTCCCTCGATGTCTCCTGCATGACTTACAAAAATTCTCAAGATTTTCTCTCCCACTAAAAAAATTTCAGCCACTATTTTCTCCGCTTCTCTAACGCCAACCCCTTTCTCGAATCTCACTCACTTCTCTCGATCTCTCATATGACCTAGCATGACTTCCCCCAATTTTCTCTCCCACAAATAACTATCTCAACCCTCAATTCTTTTGCATAACCTAGTAAAATTCTCCCGATTTTCTCTCTAATTGAAAACTATCCTAGGACCCATTTTCTTTCCCTTGATCTCCCTCGCATGACTTAGTAAAAATTCTCCTGATTTTCTCTCCCACTAATACCTATCTCAGCCCCGATTTCTCTCAACTTTACCCCCAACCCTTTCTTGAATCTCTCTTTATTCTCCCGATCTCTCGCATGACCTAGTATACCTTCTCCATATTTTCTCTCCAACTAATACCTATCCTAGCCCTTGATTTTCTCTCCTTATTATATGACCTAGCAAAAATTCTCCCGATTTTCTCTCCCGCCACCTCTATCATAGTCTAAAAAATTATCCTATTATCTCTCCCACTAATAACTATCCCAGCCCTCGATTTCTCTCCTTTACCCCCGACCTTTTTCTTGAATCTCTCTTACATGACCGAGCATTACTTCACCCCATTTTCTCTCCCAATATAAACTATTTTAGCCCCTGATTTTCTCCCTCTCGCATGAACGAGGAAAAATTCTCCTGGTTTTCTCTCCCACTAATAACTATCCCAACTCCAAATTTTTTCTCTCCGTCTATATTGCTAACCCCTTTCTCGATTCTCTCTTCTCTCGATCTCTCTCGCACGACCCAGCTTAACTTCTTCCAATTTTCTCTCCCACTAATAACCATCCCATCCATCGATTTTCTCTTCCTTTGGCACGACCTAGTAAAAATTATCCTAATTTTCTCTCCCACAAACTATCACAGCTCAAAATCTCTCTCTGTTCTCTCGAATCTCTCTTTGTTCTTACCTGGCAAGACTTCTCCCCATTTTCTCTCCAACTAAAAACTATCCTAGGCACTGACTTTCTCTCCCTCTCACACAACCAAGAAAAAATTCTTCCGATTTTCTCTCCCGCTAATTACTATCCCAACACCCGATTTTCTCACCCTCGATCTCTCTCGCACCACCTAGAAAAAATTCTCCCATTATCTCTCCAAATAATAACTATCCCAGCCCTAATTTTCTCTCTTCTTCTCTACCTTAACACCTTTTTGAGTCTCTCTCTTCTCTTGATCTCTCTCATACGACCTAGTATGACTTCTCCAGATTTTCTCTCCCTCTGTACAACCTAGAAAAATTCTCATGATTTTTCCCACTAATAACAATCCCAACACTCGATTTTCTCTCTCCTTCTCTACCCTGACCCTTTTCTCGAATCTCTCTTCTCCTAATCTCTCTTATAAGACCTAGCATGACTTCTCTCGATTTTCACTCCCACAATATCTATCCCAGGAGCCGATTTTCTCTCTCCCTCGATCTCTCTTGCATGACTTGTAAAAATTCTCACGATTTCTCTCCTTCTACCCCCAACCCCTATCTCGAGTCTCACTCACTTCTCCCGATCGCTAACACGACCTAGCAAAACTTGTCCTGATTTTCTCTCCCATTAATAACTATCTCAACCCTCGATTTTCTCTCCCAGTCTCACATAACCTAGTAAAATTCTCCCAATTTTCTCTCAAGCTGATAACTATCCTAGGAACCGATTTTCTCTCTCGATCTCCCTCGTATGACCTAAAAAAAATTCTCCTGATTTTCTCTCCCAATAATAGTTAGCCCAACACCGACTTCTTTCCAATCTAACCGCGACCCTTTCTTGAATCTCTCTATATTCTCTCGATCTCTCCTGCATAACCAAGCATGACTTCTCCACCTCTTTCTTTCCAACTAATACCTATCCCAGCCCTCGATCTTTATCAAGGCCTGAAAAAAATTCTCCCATTTTCTCTCCCACTAATAACCATGCTAGCCCCCAATTTTTTCTCCTTCTTTACCTCTGACCCTTTTTATAATCTTTCTCACACTTCCTAGCATTACTTCTACCGATTTTCTCTCCCAATAATAACTATCTTAGACCCAGATTCTTGTTTATAAAGTGATCGTTTCGACGGCCCTTTTTTCATTTCGTTTAGTTTTTCTGTTCATACACCGGCCAATGGAGCTATCCCTTATCTCCCTCGATGTTCTGCTAAAAGGAGCCACAACAATTTTCTCGCTCTCGCATGACCTAGAAAAATTCCCTGATTTTCTCTCCACATCAATAATCTCTTTCGCACGACCAAGAAAAAAATCTCCCATTTTCTTTCCCACTTATAATTATCCCAACCCCTAATTTTCACTCTCCTTCTCTACCCCAAACCCTTTTCTTGATTGTCTCTCTCTTCCCTCAAACTGTCTCGCATAACCCAGTATGACTTCTTCCGATTTTCTCCCCCCACTAATAACAATCCCAACCCCCGATTTATCTTTTCTCTGCCCCCAACCATTTCTCGAATCTCTCTGTTCTCTCGATCTCTCTTGTATGACCTAGTATGACTTCTCCCATTTTCTCTGTAACTAATAACTATCATAGCCCTCGATTTTCTCTCCTTGTGCACGACTTAGAAAAACTTCTCTCGATTTTCTCTCCCACAAATTGCTATCCTAGAAATCTATTTTCTCACCCTTAATCTCTCTCGCACGACCTCGAAAAAATTCTCTAATTTTCTCTCCAAATAACTATCCCTACCCCCAATTTTCTCTCCTTTACCACCATCACCTTTCTCGAATCTCTCTTCCCATGATCTCTCTTGCGTGACCTAGTATGACTCCTCCCATTTTTTGCTCCCACTAATAATAATCCTAGCCCCCGATTTCTCTCCCTCTTGTATGAGTTTGTTAAAATTATGCTTATCTTCTCTTTTCATCGATCTCAATCGCATGACCTATAAAAAATTCTCCTATTTTCTCTCCCTTCTCTACCCTAACACCTTCTTTGAATCTCTCCCTTCTCTCGATCGCTTTTCTATGAACTAGTATGACATCTCTTGATTTTCTCTCCCTCTCATACGACCTAGCAAAAATTCTCCTGATTTTTTCTCCCACTAACAACTATCCCAATACTTGATTTTCTCTATCCTTCTCTACCTTAACTCCTTTCATGAATCACTCTCTTCTCCTGATCTATCTTTTATAACCTAGCATGACTTCTCTCGATTTTATCTCCCACTAATAATCTGCTCAAAATTGATTTTCTCTCTCCACCTATAATTTCCTCTATTTTCTCTCCATTTTCTAACCCCAAAGCCGATTTTCTCTCTTGTATTTCCCTCAAATGACTTACAAAAATCTCAGAATTTCTCTCCCACTAAAACTTCCAGCCCCGATTTTCCCCTTCTCTACCCCTAACCTTTCTCGAATCTCCTCTTCTCTCGATCTCTCTGATGACCTAGATGACTTCTCTAATTTTCTCTCCTACTAATAACTACTCAAGCCCTCGATTTTCTTCCTTTGCAACCTAGAAAATTCTCCGATTTTCTCTCAACTAAATACTATCCTAGAACCGATTTTCTCCCCTTAATCTCTCTCGTGACTCAAAAATTTTAATTTCTTCAATAACTATCCCTCGCCCAATTTCTTACCACCATCACCTTTCTGAATCTCCTCTGTCTTCTTGCGTACCTAGATGACTCCTCCCATTTTGCTCCCACATAATAATGCTAGACCCATTTCTCTAAACCTTTATAAGATTTGTTAAAAAACTATTGGTATCTTTTCATCGATCATAAATTGAGGTATCAAAAATTAAAGGTTTGTATTTTCCCCTAAATGTAAACCTTTTCCCCAACCTTTTTCCACTTTAGTTAGAAAGAAATATTGGTCCCTTTGGAACAAAACCCTTAAAAAAATTTTTTTCGAAAAATTACCCAATTTTGGGCCCATTTTGTATCCTCTGTATCTAATATTGATACTCACCTCTATCGATCATTGATAACCGATCGTGCCATCTATCGATTACTCCCCGATATGCCAAATCGATATTCTTGATAAACCAATACTCACCATCGTTCCAATACATGAAGCGAATTTTCCTCAATTTTATATTATCCAAGATCTTCGGGCTATCATAAATTCGCATGTTTTTGATTATTGATGCATAGGGATTTTGTAATATATATCGATAAAAAAGGTTTTTAAAAAATTTTTATAATATCTTTATCTTCGATCCTAAATTTAGATACTGTGAATTATCGTATCTATATAGATACTTAAAACCATGCATCTCTATGACTAAGTGAAAATTCTCTTGATTTTCTCTCCCACTAATAGCTATCTTAACCCCGATTTCTCTCGACTCTACCTCTAACACTTTTTCGAATCTCTCTCTTTTCTCCCGATCTCTCGCATGACCTAGTATAACTTCTCCACATTTTCTCTCCCACTAATAACTATCCTAGCCCTTGATTTCTCTCCTTTACCCCCGACCATTTTCTCCAGTCTCTCTTGCTTGACTTAGCATTACTTTTCCATATTTTCTCTCATAATATTAACAATCTTAGCCCCTGATTTTCTCCCTCTAGCATGACTTAGAAGAAATTCTCTTGGTATTGTCTCCCACTAATAACTATCCCAATAACCAATTTTTTCTCTCCTTCTATACAGCTAACCCCTTTCTCGATTCTCTTTTCCCTCGATCTCTCTCGGACGACCCAGCTTAACTTCTCCCAATTTTCTCTCCCACTAATAACTATCCCATCCATCGATTTTCTCTTCCTCTGGCACGACCTAGTAAAAAGTATCCTAATTTTCTCTCCCACTAACTATCACAGCTCCAAATTTATCCATTACCCTAACCCTTTTGTGAATCTCTCTGTTCTCTCGATCTCTTTAGCATTACCTAGCAAGACTTCTCCCCATTTCCTCTCCAACTAATAACTGTCCCAGGCACTGATTTTCTCTCCCTCTCGTACAACCTAGCAAAAATTCTTCCTATTTTCTCTCTCACTAATTACTATCCCAGCACCCGATTTTCTCACCCTCAATCTCTCTCGTATGACCTAAAAAAGATTCTCCCATTATCTCTCCAAATAATAACTATCCCAACCCTAATTTTCTCTCTCCTTCTCTACCCTAACATCTTTTTGAGTCTCTCTCTTCTCTTGATCTCTCTCGTACGACCTAGTATGACTTCTCTAGATTTTCTCTCCCTCTGTACAACCTAGAAAATATCTCATAATTTTTCCCACTAATAAAAATCCTAACACTCGATTTTCTCTCTCCTTCTCTACCCCGTCACTTTTCTCGAATCTCTCTTCTCCCAATCTCTCTACTATTACCTAGTATAACTTCTCTCGATTTAATCTCCCACTAATTACTACCCGAATCACTGATTTACTTTTTCTCACACGACCTAAAAAAATTTCTCTCGATTTTCTCTCCCACTAATATCTATCCCAGGTGCCTATTTTCTCTCTCCCTCGATCTCTCTTGCATGACTTATAAAAATTCTCCTGATTTTCTCTTCTTCTCTACCCCTAACCCCTTTCTCAAATCTCATACACTTCTCCCGATCGGTCGCACGACCTAGCATGACTTGTCCTGATTTTCTCTCTCATACTATCTCAACCCTTGATTTTCTCTCCCACTCTCGCATAACCTAGTAAAATTCTCCCGATTTTCTCTCAAACTGATAACTATCCTAGGACCTGATTTTCCCTCTCGATCTCCCTCACATGACCTAAAAAAAATTCTCCTGATTGACCTAAAAAAAATTCTCCTGATTTTCTCTCCCAATAATAGCTAGCTCAGCGGACTTCTCTCTAATCTACCCGCGACCCTTTCCTGAATCTTTCTATATTCTCTCGATCTCTCTCGCATGACCTAACATGACTTCTCCACCTTTTTTGTCCAACTAATACCTATCCACCCTCTATCTCTATCACGGCCTAAAAAAAATTCTCCCACTAATAAGTATTCTAGCCCCGATTTTTTCTCCTTCTTTACCCAGACCCTTTTATTGAATCTTTCTTACACTTTCTAGCATTACTCCTCTTGATTTTCTCTCCCACTAATAACTTTCTTAGCCCCCGATTCCTGTTTATAAAGTGATCATTTCAACCGGTGCCTTTTTTTCCTTTCATTTAGTTTTTTCTGTTTATACACCGGCCAATGGAGCTATCCCTTTTCTCTCCCAACGTTCTACTAAAAAGAACCACAAAAATTTTCTCCCTCTCGCACGACCTAGCTTAAATTCTCCGATTTTCTCTCCACATCAATCTATCTCGCGACGTAGAAAAAAAAATCTCCCGATTTCCTCTCCCACTGATAACTATCCCAACCCCTAATTTTCACTCTCCTTCTCTACCCCGAACCCCTTTCTCGACTGTGTCTCTCTTCCCTCGATCTCTCTCGCACACCCCGGCATGACTTCTCCTGATTTTTTCTCCTAATAATAACCATCCCAGCCCCTGATTTTCTCTTCCTACTGCACAACCTAGCCAAAATTCTCCTAATTTTCTTTCCCATTAATTACTAGCCTAACCCCTGAATTTCCCTCTCCTTCTCTACCCCCAACCCCTTTCTTGAATCAGTCTCTCTTCTCTCGATCTCTCTCAGTCGACCTAACATTCCTTCTCCTGATTTTCTCTTACATTAATAACTATTTGAACCTTGAATTTTCTCTCCCTTTCTTGCACGACCCAGAAAAAATTGTCTTGATTTTCTCACCAATAATAACTATCCCAGCACCCAATTTTCTCTCTCCCTCTACCTTTCTGGCATGACTTAGAAAAAAATCTCCTAATTTTCTAACTAACTAACAATCCCAACTCCCAATTTATCCTCTACCCCCAACCCTTTTCTCGAATCTCTTTCTATTCTTTCAATCTCTCTTGCTTAACCTAGTAAGACTTCTCCCCATTTCCTCTCTAACTAATAACTATCATAGGCGCCGATTTTCTTTCACTCAAGGATAACCTGGTAAAACCTCTCCTAATTTTATCTCCCACTAACTACTATCCTAGTACCCGATTTTCTCACCCTCGATATCACTTACAAGACCTAGAAAAATTCTCCCATTTTATCTCCTAATAATAACTATCCCAGCCCTAATTTTTTCTCTCCTTCCTGCCCTAACATCTTTTTCGAATCTCTCTCTTCTCTAGATCTCTCCCGTACGACCCAGCATGACTTCCCCTGATTTTCTCTTCCTCTCGCACAACCTAGGAGAAGTTTTCCCGATTTTTTCTTCCACCAATAACTATCCCAACGCTTAATTTTCTATCCTTCTCTACCTTAATCCCTCTCTCGAATCCCTCTCTTCTCATGATCTCTCTCGTACGAGCTAGCATGACTTCCCCTGATTTTTCTTCCTCTCGCACAACCTAGGAAAAGTTATCCTGATTTTTTCTTCCACTAATAACTATCCCAATACTTAATTTTCTATTATTTTCTACCTTAATCCCTCTCTCGAATCCCTCTCTTCTCACGATCTCTCTCGTACGAGCTAGCATGACCTCTCAATTTTCTCTCCTACTAATAACTACTCGAACCCCTAATTTTCTTTCTCTCACACAATCTAAAAAAATTTCTCTCCTCCCACGGCCTTAAGCATAACTTGTTCCATGGAGAAAATAAGGATGCTTACTTTATTTTCCAAAAGATATTTCACCATAGGTCCTTGAGCTTTCTATTATATGCTGAGAGAGCTTTTGATGATGGGGATAAGAAGATCCTTTGAACAAATGAATTCTCAAGGAGAGGAAAAAAAGAACAGTCCCAGAGAGAACGGGGACAAGATAATGTTGTCTTGTTTTCCACGATGACCAGGGGAGGGAGGAACAAAGATCAACAAGGGGGAGAAGGAGGGGGAGATCAATCTCCCTGAGAGATGATAAAGGAAACATTGGCAGATCTACTTAGGCCATAAGAGTAAACTATTGCGGGGGGGATCAGGAGAGGATAATGGTAGCGAGATGCTAGGGGTCAAGCGATAGGGGTGGAGGATCCAATGCTTATGGAATGAGAAATCATATCGAGTGGAATTATACTGGCAGAGAGAATATTATTGCAGATCCAAAAGGTTCAGAAGGGAGAGAGGCAGTCTATAGGGATTCATTTTTTTGGATGTGAGAACAAACCCAAAAAACATAAATACTGTTACCTTTGGAGGTAATTTTCTAAATAAGCTTAACGATACCCATAGAATTAATATCTATGATTCTTCTCAGGCCAAGACCCCCTTTAGATTTTGGGTGGCAGACTAGGATGAAGGAATTTTGATGAGTCTATACCTTTCTAGAGGAAGTAACAAATTTGGAGGTGGCGGAAGAGGACATACTAGTAGAGATACATGGATTCAAGGACTAACCTGATAAAGTCTAGCTGACCAGCATGAGAGAGGAGCTTACCCTTCCAGATTTAGTGCCTCTTCCTCAGGATGTCAAGCAGCGGGGAGCAGTGATGGTCTAAAAGTTTAGAGAAAATAAGAGGAAGGCCAAGATATTTAACGGAGAAGGAATCAAGGGAGAATCCAGTGATCTGGATATGCCTTGGAAGGAATCATGGACCTCAGAGGGAAAATTATTGGATTTTAGAAGACACATGTGGAGACTTGAGAGGTGCTCAAAGAGATGGAGGAGGGATCAGCTTTGGAGAAGGTAATGAGATCATCCACAAAAGTGAAATGGGTGAGCATGAGGGATTTGTATATGGGAATAAGAGATAAGATGAAGATTAGTAGAAGATTAGATGGAGTGGGAGAGGACCTCAAAACTATGGGAGAAAAGGAAGGGTAAGAAAGGGAAACCTTACATAATACCAAACAAGGAGGGGAAGTATCTAGTAAGACTACCATTGATAAGGATAGAGACGGAAGGGGTGGAGATGCAGGAGTATATCCAATGGATAAGAAGGGGGGAAAGACATCTGAAGTAGGATTTTGGAGAAGAAATCCCAGCGGATGGAATCAAAAGCTTTATGAATGTCAATTTTAAGTAGTGCGGAGGAGTAGTAAGATTTTCTATCAAAGCCTCTAATTTAGTAAGGCTTCTTCCATCTATGAAAGACGATTGATTTGGGCTGATAAGGGAATCAATGAACAATTGGATCCTGTTGACATGGATTTCGGTTAAGACTTAGATCAACTTCTCCCGATTTTCTCTCCCATTAAAAACTATCACAACCCTCTATTCTCTCCCTCTCACACGACCTAGCAAACATTCTCCTAATTTTCTCTCCCACTAATAACTAGTAGCTTTGAATAAATTAAATACATGAATTAATCTAATTCCCAGTGAAGATCTTTATTTCTTTTTCTTTCCTTTTTTTCGCATTTCTTATTGAATAAATACAGGAATTTCCATTTTGTCAACTAGTACCGATTGATTGATGGGGGATCCCAACAACTGATTTTTGCTCTCTTCTCTACCCAACCCTTTTCTCAAATCTCTCCCTTCTCCCGAACTCTCTCGTACAACCTAGCATAACCTCTCTCGATTTTCTCTCCCATTAATAATTGTCCCAACCCTCAATTTTCTCTCCCTTTTACATAATTTAGCAAAAATTCTCCCGATTTTTTCTCCCACTATTAACTATCCTTAGACCTGAATTTCTCTCTCCCTAGATCTCTCTCACGCGACCTAGCAAAAATTCTCGCGATTTTCTCTCACACTAATAATTATCCCAGCCCTTGATTTTCTCTCTACTTTCGACCCCCAACCCATTTCTCGAATCTCTCTTCTCTCTCACGATCCACCATGACTTCTCAAATTTTTTCTCCCACTAATAACCATCCCAGCCCCCGATTTTCTCTCCCTCTCGAACGACCTAGCAAAAATTCTCTAGATTTTCTCTCCCATTAATAACTAAACAAGTATTTGATTTTCTCTCTCCTTCTGTACCCTGACCCCTTTCTCGAATCTCTCTTCTCCTGATTTCTCTCGTAAAATTAGTATGACGACGCTTGATTTTCTCTCCCACCATTAACTATCCCAACCCCTGATTTTTCTCCCTCTCACATGACCTAACAAAAATTCTCCTTATTTTCTCTCCCACTAACAACTATCTTAGCACCCGATTTTCTCTCTCCCTAGATCTCTCTCACATGACCGAGCAAAAAATTCTCTTGATTTTCACTCCCACTAATAACTATTATCACACCCCGCCTTTGATACACCAAGTTATTCGGGTACTAGATTCCCAAACCCAGTAAACCTACCTTCACCAGGATCACAGATGCATTCAACTACTTCACAATGCCACAAGATCTCTAATATCCATCAGAGTACGCATATCAAATTCATAACATAATACTACTAGTGGTGATTTTGCTACAATGATAAATAAGAAATAGTCACCCACTCACTTTGATACCCGAATCCAAAGTCTTTTGCTTAATTTCCTTCATCACATGTCCTTGCTGAACATTAGGTTCCAAAATATCATTTCAATTGTTAAGTATTAGTTTCAGTCCATTCTGTCCAAAGACAACCCTAATCCTAACTTCAGTTGAATCCCCTCACCAGAACTCAACCACAGACCATGCAGGAAAAGCACTGACCTATATCAGTTGCTGTGCCACACACTGACCTAACAGACTCATATATAGGCTGTTTCAATAACCCTCACAACCACAGTCCAACTATCCACTTAGCAGAGCCATATAATGGCCTATTGACAAATGACACATCCCACAGGTGGTTGGGGAGGAAACAGTAAAAACAGAGTGCATTCCCCAGTAAAAAAAACCCACCGGTAGGCTGGCCTGCCGCAGGCACAGACCGATGGAGGTTTTCCAATAGCTCCTGGCAATTGTTGAATTCCCCACTGGTCTGAGGTGGTTCTACTCAATTATTCACCCAATTTGGTGTCCCTAAGTTCCTTTCATGTGCGTGGATATGTCCAATTTCGCCATAGGGATCAATTTCAATTAATTTACTCAACTTCATCATGGTCTACCAATCCACACTTCACTTACTATGCTAGTTTTCAGTAGTGTACAGGTAAGCATTGCTGGTTTTGTGGTTGCCAGCACAAGTAGCTCCCATATTGGGCATGAGCAAACCTAAAATCATACTTGGGTAAACATATGAAGATAGACATGTCCAAATCCAAATCTACTTACAATTCCTCTGATGAACTGGAACTCACATTGAAATGCTATTTGGGTTGAAAATCCAAGTTCAGCAATGAATCATTAGGAGACCTACTACTTTGGGTTCTCCATTATAGGTAGCCACATAATTACGTTTGTACAACCTTAGATAGAAGGCTGTACCCTAGATCAGCCCATATTTATGATTCCCCAGCTTTTGAGGTTCAGAAGTGAGTCAGAGATGAAGGTGGGTCTCTGAACTACTCTATCCTTCGTATCGCAGTTCTGGGATGGTGATCCCAGCTCTGAAATAGAATTCCCCTCATCATAGCAAGTCTGTTTTAAACTAGGATCAGCCATAGGAATAAAGTACCGGCATGTACCTACCTCCAGGCACGGTCTTATCATGCTACCAGTACTCAATTTATAATTACATTACTTAAGCTCTATCCCAGCAGCTGGGTTTTCAACCCTGGACAAGAACCTTCTTCACATGAGGTTTGATACCTATTTGTGAGGAATTACAGGGATGGTTGCAGGCCTATGCACTGTCCCAAATGTATGGACAACAGCCCACAACACCAACCCAGCTCCTATAATTAGGTTTCCAGCACAGAAACAAGGGATTCCCTGTGTGCAACCCAACACTCAGCTGTAGGGGCCGCAGGGACATTTTCCCCAATCTTAACACAGCCCTACAGTTAGGACAGCAAGCATATATTACCAAGACTACTTGCATATCAGACATTAAACCCAATTCAAGTCTTGGATTACTAACTGCTCAACCACAGCTCTCAATTCAGCTGTACGGGCAAACAGGAACCACATGGGACCTTTACAAATCCCATATAGTACATGAACAGCATACCATTATGCTCAATTTCAGTCCCTGTGACTGAATTTACCTGGATTCCAGGCTTATAGGGTAAATTCCCTATCCCTGGGTTACCCTACCTATTCAGCCCAATTCTGACTGAAAGAGGCTACAGGGATCATAATTAATTAAACTCTTACCCCAATTGAAATAATAGAGCTAGCTAACATTATTTATACAGTCCCTGTGATTGATTCCCAGCCAAATCCCAGGCATGCAGTCCAAGGTTCCCAGTTCTGGGTAGCTGTTGCTTGGAAACCTTACTGGAATTATTTTTACTTACCTAGTGTACTGCAATTAGGAAGTAAATTTTACCTTAATTTTGCAGGTACAGCAGTAGGAAGGTAGCAGCAGTAATTCTTCCAACTTGGACAACAGCTTGCACTCTTGAGTAGCTTGCTCTATGCTTGGACAACAACTCCATGTACTTCCTTCAGCTGGCATATAGCAGCAACATGAGAGGCAGTAGCCAGCATGTGCGCAGAGGGAGCAGGGGTAGCCTGCAGTGTGCAGTAGCAACTGTAGCATCATCAACATGACAGCAACATCAGCAGCTTGCATGCTGCAGTAGGGGCAGCAGCAACAGCAAGGATCAGCTGCATACAGCCCTACATGCGCAACCCAAGCAGCCCCCTTCTTTCTCTTCTCTTCTTCTTCTTCTCCTCCATCTTCTTTCTTTCTTCTCCTCTCCCCCCAAAGGAATTTAGTTTGTGAGAAATGAGAGAAAATGAGAGTAAATGGGTTTACATAATGGCTGGGCATGCCACTAGGTCTTTTTTGGTTGTAAGGGCCCATTTTTAAAACTGAATTAAGCACTAATGCTGCCATTTGGGCCCATTTGATCATATGCATGTTGGGTGCCACATGACCAGTGTTGGATGCCCTTTCAACCCATGTAATTGGCCGAGATATGCCCATAAGGATGTGGGACCCACAGAGTAATAATACAGTTTAGGCAGTAGACAGCGCCACTAGCAGGTCTCACCGCCTGGCAGGTGGCTTTCCGGTGATAGTAAAACTGTTCACGTAGCAGTTCCAACCACATGATCAAGGGTCAGACATGTGTGTGTGACCTTCATTCACCATTTTGGCCTATTTTCTTCATTGTTTGCCCAATGCACAAGCAGTTTTTATGCTCACTGTGCAACCTTCACTGGCCAACTAAGGCAGCCAAGCTGCCCTTAGTGCCTACTATGTCCAGACACCTGAGACATGCAGCTAAATTTCGATACGGGGTATAACAACTATCTCAGCCCTGATTTTCTCGTATTCTCTACCCCCAATGCCTTTCTCCAATCTGTCTCTCTTTTCTCGATCTCTCTCGCACAACAAAACAGGAATTCTCCCGATTTTCTCTCCTCTCGCATGATCTAGAAAAAATTTTTCCGTTTTTATCTCTACTAATAACTAACCCAACACCCAATTTTCTCTCTCCCTCAATCTCTGTTGCACGACTTGGCAAAAAATCTCCTGATTTTCTCTCCCACTAACAACTATCCCAGCCCTTGATTTCTCTTTCCTCTACCCCCAACCCTTTCTCGTATCTCTCTGTTCTCTCGATCTCTCTCGCATGACCTTACATGACTTCTCCCATTTTCTCTGCAACTAATAGCTATCCTAGCCGTTGATTTTCTCTCCATCATGCACGACCTAGAAAAAATTCTTCCGATTTTCTCTCCCACTAATAACTATCCCAGCAATTGATTTTCTCACCCTTATTCTCTCTTGTACGGCCTTGAAAAAATTCTCTAATGTTCTCTCCAAATAATAAATGTCCAAAGCACCAATTCTCTCCCCTTCTTTACCACCAACCCCTTTCTCAAATCTCTCTCCTCTCGATCTCTCTTATGCGACCTAGTATGACTCCTCCTAATTTTTTCTCCCACTAATAACAATCCTAACCCCCGATTTCTCTCCCTCTAGCATGAGTTGGCTAAAATTCTACCGATTTTCACTCTCTATTGATCTCTATTCCACGACCTATAAAATATTCTCCTGATTTTCTCTCCCCTTCTCTACCCCAACACCTTTCTTGAATCTCTCTCTATTCTCTCGATCTCCCTTATACGAACTTGCATGACTTCTCCTGATTTTCCCTCCCTCTCATAGACCTAGCAAAAATTCTCCTGATTTTTTCTCCCACTAATAACTATCCCAGCACTTGATTTTCTCTCTCCTTCTCTACCCCGACCCCTCTCTCGAATCTCTCTTCTCCCAATGTCTCTCATAAGACAGTATGACTTCTCTCGATTTCATCTTCCACCTATTAATTCCCGAATCCCTGATTTTCTTTCTCTCACACGACCTAAAAAAATTTCTCTCGATTTTCTTTCCCACTAATATTTATCCCAGGAGCTGATTTTCTCTCTCCCTCGATCTCTCTTGAATGACTTGCAAAAATTCTCACGATTTCTCTCCTTCTCTACCTCTAACCCCTTTCTCGAATCTCACTCACATCTCCTGATCTCTCGCACTATCTAGCATGACTTATCCCAATTTTCTCCCATTAATAACTATCTCAACCCTCGATTTTCTTCTCCCCCTCTCTCACAAAACCTAGTAAAATTCTTCCGATTTTCTCTCAAACTGATAACTATCCAAGGACCTGATTTTCCCTCTCGATCTCCCTCGCATGACCTAAAAAAAATTCTCCTAATCTTCTCTCCCAATGATAGTTAGCCCAGCACTGACTTCTCTCTAATCGACCCGCGACCCTTTCTTGATTCTCTCTATATTCTCTTGATCTCTCCCGCACGACCAAGCATGACTTCTCCACCTCTTTCTTTCCAACTAATACCTATCCCAGCCCTCGACCTCTATTAAGGCCTGAAAAAAATTCTCCCATTTTCTCTCCCATTAATAACCATCCTAGCCCCCGATTTTTTCTCCTTCTTTAACTCCAACCCTTTTATAGAATCTTTTTTACACTTCCTAGCATTACTTCTCCCGATTTTCTCTCCCACTAATAACTATCTTAGCCCCAGATTCCTGTTTATAAAGTGATCGTTTCGACCGGCGCCTTTTTTTCATTTCGTTTAGTTTTTCTGTTCATACACCGGCCAATGGAGCTATCCCTTATCTCCCTCGACGTTCTGCCAAAAGGAACCATAAAACTTTTCTCGCTCTCGGACGACCTAGCAAAAATTCCCCCGATTTTCTCTCCAAATCAATCTCTTTCGCTTGACTAAGAAAAAAATCTCCCGACTTCCTCTCCCACTTATAACTAACCCAACCCCTGATTTTCACTCTCCTTCTCTACCCCAAACCCCTTTCTTGATTGTCTCTCTCTTCCCTCAATCTCTCTCGCATGACCCAGTATGACTTCTCTCGATTTTCTCTCCCACTAATAATTATCCCAGCCCCCGATTTCTCTTTTCTCTACCCCCAACCATTTCTCAAATCTCTTTGTTCTCTCGATCATAGCCCTCGATTTTCACTCCTCGTGCACGACTTAGAGAAAATTCTCTCGATTTTCTCTCCCACAAATAACTATCCCAGCAATCGATTTTCTCACCCTTAATCTCTCTCGTAGGACCTTACAAAAATTCTCCAATTTTCTCTCCAAATAATATAACTTTCCCAACCACTAATTTTCCTCCTTTACCACTAACACCTTTCTCGAATCTCTCTCCCCTTGATCTCTCTTCTGCGACCTAGTAAGACTCCACCCAGTTTTTGCTCCCACTAATAACAATCCTAGCCCCCGGTTTCTCTCCCTCTCGCATGAGTTGGCTAAAATTCTACTTATTTTCTCTTTTATCGATATCTATCGCATAACCTATGAAACATTCTCCCGATTTTCTCTCCCCTTCTCTACCCTACCACCTTTTTTGAATCTCTCCCTTCTCTCGATCTCTTTTGTACGAACTAGCATGACTTCTCCTGATTTTCTCTCCCTCTCATACTACCTAGTAAAAATTCTCCCGATTTTTTCTCCCACTAACAACTATCCCAATACTAGATTTTCTCTCTCCTTCTCTACCCCAACCGCTTTCACGAATCACTTTCTTCTCCTAATCTCTCTCTTGCGACATAGCATGACTTCTCTCGATTTTATCTCCCACTAATAAATGCTCGAATCCCTGATTTTCTTTCTCTCAAACGACCTAACAAGATTTCTCTCTATTTTCTCTGCCACTAATTTTTAACCCCGGAGCCGATTTTCTCTCTCCCTCGATATCTCCTGCATGACTTATAAAAATTATCAAGATTTTCTCTCCTACTAAAAAAATTCAAGCCCCGATTTTCTCTGCTTCTCTAACCCCAACCCCTTTCTCGAATCTCACTCACTTCTCTTGGTCTCTCGCATGACCTAGCATGACTTCTCCCAATTTTCTCTCCCACTAATGACTATCTTAACCCTCAATTCTTTTGCATAACGTAGTAAAATTCTCTCGATTTTCTCTCTAACTGAAAACTATCTTAGGACCCCTTTTCTTTCCCTTGATCTCTCTTGCATGACTAAGCAAAAATTCTCCTGATTCTCTCTCCCATTAATAGTTATCTCAACCCTGATTTCTCTCAACTTTACCCCCAACCCTTTCTTGAATCTCTCTCTATTCTCCCGATCTCTCGCATGACCTCGTATAACTTCTCCACATTTTCTCTCCAAATAATACCTATCCTAGCCCTCGATTTTCTCTTCTTATTGTATGACCTAGCAAAAATTCTCCTGATTTTTTCTCCTGCGATCTCTATAACAGTCTAAAAAAATTCTCCCATTATCTCTCCCACTAATAACTATCCCAGCCCTCGATTTCTCTCTATCT
This sequence comes from Macadamia tetraphylla, assembly GCA_022985045.1. Classification (NCBI taxonomy): domain Eukaryota; kingdom Viridiplantae; phylum Streptophyta; class Magnoliopsida; order Proteales; family Proteaceae; genus Macadamia; species Macadamia tetraphylla. The sequence goes on along the minus strand of JAJSZK010000021.1, from coordinate 27,808 downwards.
TTCCCCCTGACCTTTTTCTTCAAACTCTCTTGCATGACCTAGCATTACTTCTCTCGATTTTCTCTCCTAAAATTAACTATCTTAGCCCCTGATTTTCTCCCTCTCACACGACCTAGAAAAAATTCTCCTAGTTTTCTCTCCCACTAATAACTATCCCAGCAACCAATTTTATCTCTCCTTCTATACTGCTAACCCCTTTCTCGATTCTCTCTTCTCTCGATCTCTCTTGCACGACCCAACTTGACTTCTCCCAATTTTCTCTCTCACTAAGAACCATCCCATCCTTTGATTTTCTCTTCCTCTGGCACAACCAAGTAAATATTATCCTAATTTTCTCTCCCACTAACTATCACAACTATAAATCTCTCTGTTCTCTCAAATGTATATCTTTTCTTACCTGGAAAGACTTCTCCCCATTTCCTCTCCAAGTAATAACTATCCCAGGCACTATTTTCTTTCCCTCTCGTACAACCTGGCAAAAATTCTCCCGATTTTCTCTCCCGCTAATTACTACCCCAACACCTAATTTTCCCACCCTCAATCTCTCTCGTATGACTTAGAAAAAATTCTCCCATTATCTCTCCAAATAATAACTATCCCAACCCAAATTTTCTCTCCCTCTCTTACGTGACCTAGCATTACCTCTCCTGATTTTCTCTCCTAATATTAACTATCTTTGATTCTGATTTTCTCCCCCTTGCACGACCTAGAAAAAATTCTCCTAGTTTTCTCTCCCACTAATAACTATCCCAACACTCAATTTTTACTCTCCTTCTACACCCCTAACTCCTTTCTTGATTCTCTCCTCTTCGATCTCTCTCGCACAACCCAGTATGACTTCTCCCAATTTTCTCTCCCACTAATAACCATCCCATCCCTTGATTTTCTCCCCTTTGCATGTCCTAAAAAATTATCCTAATTTCCTCTCCCACTAACGATCATAGCTCCAAATCTCTCTCTGTTCTCTCGAATCTCTCTTTGTTCTTACCTGGCAAGACTTCTCCCCATTTCTTCTCCAACTAATAACTATCCCAGGCACTGATTTTCTCTCCCTCTTGCACAACCTAGTAAAAATTCTCCCGATTTTCTCACCCTCAATCTCTCTTGCACTACCTAGAAAAAATTCTCCCATTATCTCTCCAAATAATAACTATCCCAACCCTAATTTTATCTCTACTTCTTTACCCTAACACCTTTTTTGAATCTCTCTCTTCTTATGATCTCTCTCGTATGACCTAGTATGACTTCTCTTGATTTTCTCTCCCTCTGTACAACCTAGAAAAATTCTTATATTTTTTCCCACTAATAATAATCCCAACACTCAATTTTCTCTCTCCTTCTCTACCCCGACCCTTTTCTTGAATCTCTCTTCTCCCCAATCTGTCTAATATGACCTAGCATAACTTCTCTCGATTTCATCTCCCACAAATTACTGTCCGAATCCTTAATTTTCTTTCTTTTACATGACCTAAAAAAATTTCTCTTGATTTTCACTCCCATTAATATCTATCCTAGGAGTTGATTTTCTCTCTCCCTTGACCTCACTTGCATGCCTTGTAAAAATTCTCACGATTTCCTTCCTTCTCTACCCCAACCCCTATTTCGAATCTCACTCACTTCTCCGATCGGTCGCATGACCTAGCATGACTTGTCCTGATTTTCTCTCCCATTAATAACTATCTCAACCCTCGATTTTCTCTCCCTCTCTCACATAACCTAGTAAAATTCTCCGGATTTTCTCTCAAACTGATAACTATCCTAGGACCCGATTTTCCCTCTCGATCTCCCTTGCATGACCTAGAAAAAATTCTCTAATTTTCTCTCCCAATAATAGTTAGCCCAGCACTGACTTCTCTCTAATCTACCCGCGACCCTTTCTTGAATCTCTCTATATTCTCTCGATCTCTCCCGCATAACCAAGCATGACTTCTCCACCTCTTTCTTTCTAACTAATACCTATCCCAGCCCTCAATCTTTATCAAGGCCTGAAAAAATTCTCCCATTTTCTCTCCCACTAATAACCATGCTAGCCCCAATTTTTCTCCTTCTTTACCTCCGACCCTTTTATAGAATCTTTCTTACACTTCCTAGCATTACTTCTACCGATTTTATCTCCCAATAATAACTATCTTAGACCCAGATTCTTGTTTATAAAGTGATAGTTTCGACCATCGCCTTTTTTTCATTTCGTTTAGTTTTTCTGTTCATACACCGGCCAATGGAGCTATCCCTTATCTCCCTCGACGTTCTGCCAAAAGGAACCACAAAAATTTTCTCGCTCTCGCACGGCCTAGCAAAAATTCTCATGATTTTCTCTTCACATCAATCTCTTTCGCGTGACTAAGAAAAAAATCTCTGATTTCCTCTCCACTTATAACTATCCCAACCCTTGATTTTCACTCTCCTTCTCTACCCCAAACCCCTTTCTTGTTTGTCTCTCTTCCCTCAATCTCTCTCCATGACCCAGTCTGACTTACCCGATTTTCTCTCCCACTAATAACTATCCCAACCCCCGATTTCTCTTTTCTCTACCCCCAACCTTTTCTCGAATCTCTCTATTCTCTTGATCTCTCTTGCATGACCTAGTATGACTTCTTCCATTTTCTCTACAACTAATAACTATCATAGCCCTCGATTTTCTCCCCTCATGCATGACTTAGAAAAAATTCTGTCGATTTTGTCTCCCACAAATAACTATCCCAGCAATCGATTTTCTCACCCTTAATCTCTCTCGCACGACTATAAAAAAATTGTACAATTTTCTCTCCAAATAATAACTATCCCTACCCCTTATTTTCTCTCCTTTACCACCAACACCTTTCTCGAATCTCTCTCCCCTTGATCTCTCTTGGGTGACCTAGTATGACACCTCCCATTGTTCGCTCCCACTAATAACAATCCTAGCCCCCGGTTTCTCTTCCTCTCGCATGAGTTGGCTAAAATTCTACTTATTTTCTCTCTTGTCGATCTCTATCCATGACCTATAAAAAATTCTCCCGATTTTCTCTCCCCTTCTCTACCCTAACACCTTTTTTGAATCTCTCCCTTCTCTCGATCTCTTTTGTATGAACTAGCATGACTTCTCCTGATTTTCTCTCCCTCTCATATGACCTAGTATGACTTCTCACTATTTTATCTTCGACTAATAAATTCTAGAATCCCTGATTTTCTTTCTCTCACACGACCTAACAAGATTTCTCTTTATTTTCTCTACCACTAATTTTTAACCCCAGAGCCGATTTTCTCTCTCCCTCGATGTCTCCTGTATGACTTACAAAAATTCTCAAGATTTTCTCTCCCACTAAAAAAATTTCAGCCCTATTTTCTCCGCTTCTCTAACGCCAACCCCTTTCTCGAATCTCACTCACTTCTCTCGATCTCTCATATGACCTAGCATGACTTCCCCCAATTTTCTCTCCCACAAATAACTATCTCAACCCTCAATTCTCTTGCATAACCTAGTAAAATTCTCCCGATTTTCTCTCTAATTGAAAACTATCCTAGGACCCATTTTCTTTCCCTTGATCTCCCTCGCATGACTTAGTAAAAATTCTCCTGATTTTCTCTCCCACTAATACCTATCTCAGCCCCGATTTCTCTCAACTTTACCCCCAACCCTTTCTTGAATCTCTCTTTATTCTCCCGATCTCTCGCATGACCTAGTATACCTTCTCCATATTTTCTCTCCAACTAATACCTATCCTAGCCCTTGATTTTCTCTCCCTATTATATGACCTAGCAAAAATTCTCCCGATTTTCTCTCCCACCTCTATCATAGTCTAAAAAATTATCCATTATCTCTCCCACTAATAACTATCCCAGCCCTCGATTTCTCTCCTTCTTTACCCCCGACCTTTTTCTTGAATCTCTCTTACATGACCGAGCATTACTTCACCCCATTTTCTCTCCCAATATAAACTATTTAGCCCTGATTTTCTCCTCTCGCATGAGCGAGGAAAAATTCTCTGGTTTTCTCTCCCTAATAACTATCCCAACTCCAAATTTTTCTCTCGTCTATATTGCTAACCCCTTTCTCGATTCTCTCTTCTCTCGATCTCTCTCGCACGACCCAGCTTGACTTCTTCCAATTTTCTCTCCCACTAATAACCATCCCATCCATCGATTTTCTCTTCCTTTGGCACGACCTAGTAAAAATTATCCTAATTTTCTCTCCCACAAACTATCACAGCTCAAAATCTCTCTCTGTTCTCTCGAATCTCTCTTTGTTCTTACCTGGCAAGACTTCTCCCCATTTTCTCTCCAACTAAAAACTATCCTAGGCACTGACTTTCTCTCCCTCTCACACAACCAAGAAAAAATTCTTCCGATTTTCTCTCCCCTAATTACTATCCCAACACCCGATTTTCTCACCCTCGATCTCTCTCGCACCACCTAGAAAAAATTCTCCCATTATCTCTCCAAATAATAACTATCCCAACCCTAATTTTCTCTCTCCTTCTCTACCTTAACACCTTTTTGAGTCTCTCTCTTCTTTTGATCTCTCTCATACGACCTAGTATGACTTCTCCGATTTTCTCTCCTCTGACAACCTAGAAAAATTCTCATGTTTTTTCCCACTAATAACAATCCCAACACTCGATTTTCTCTCTCCTTCTCTACCGACCCTTTTCTGAATCTCTCTTCTCCAATCTCTCTTATAAGACCTAGCAGGGCTTCTCTTGATTTTCACTCCCACAATATCTATCCGGGCGATTTTCTCTCTCCTCGATCTCTCTTGCATGACTTGTAAAAATTCTCACGATTTCTCTCCTTCTCTACCCCCAACCCCTATCTCGAGTCTCACTCACTTCTCCCGATCGCTAACACGACCTAGCATAACTTGTCCTGATTTTCTCTCCCATTAATAACTATCTCAACCCTCGATTTTCTCTCCCAGTCTCACATAACCTAGTAAAATTCTCCCAATTTTCTCTCAAGCTGATAACTATCCTAGGACCCGATTTTCTCTCTCGATCTCCCTCGTATGACCTAAAAAAAATTCTCTGATTTTCTCTCCCAATAATAGTTAGCCCAACACCGACTTCTTTCCAATCTAACTGACCCTTTCTTGAATCTCTCTATATTCTCTCGATCTCTCTCGCATGACCTAGCATGACTTCTCCACCTCTTTCTTTCCAACTAATACGTATCCTAGCCCTCGATCTCTATCACGGCTGAAAAAAATTCTCCCATTTTCACTACCACTAATAACTATCATAGCCCCCGATTTTTTCTCCTTCTTTACCCGACCCTTTTTATAATCTTTCTCACACTTCCTAGCATTACTTCTACGATTTTCTCTCCCAATAATAACTATCTTAGACCCAGTTCTTGTTTATAAAGTGATCGTTTAGACGGCGCCTTTTTTCATTTGTTTAGTTTTTCGTTCATACACGGCCAATGGAGCTATCCTTATCTCCTCGATGTTACGCTAAAAGGGCCACAACAATTTTCTCGCTCTGCATGACCTAGAAAAAATTCCCCTGATTTTCTCTCCACATCAATAATCTCTTCCATCGACCAAGAAAAAAACTCCCGATTTTCTTTCCCACTTATAATTATCCCAACCCCTAATTTTCACTCTCCTTCTCTACCCCAAACCCTTTTCTTGATTGTCTCTCTCTTCCCTCAAACTGTCTCGCATAACCCAGTATGACTTCTTTCGATTTTCTCTCCCACTAATAACTATCCCAGCCCCCGATTTCTCTTTTCTCTACCCCTAACCATTTCTCGAATCTCTCTGTTCTCTCGATCTCTCTTGTATGACCTAATATGACTTCTCTCATTTTCTTTGTTACTAATAACTATCATAGCCCTTGATTTTCTGTCCTTGTGCACGACTTAGAAAAACTTCTCTCGATTTTCTCTCCCACAAATTACTATCCCAGCAATCGATTTTCTCACCCTTAATCTCTCTCGGATGACTTCAAAAAAATTCTTAATTTTCTCTCAAATAACTATCCCAACCCCCAATTTTCTCTACTTTACCACCATCACCTTTCTTGAATCTCTCTCCCCTTGATCTCTCTTGCGTGACCTAGTATGACTCCTCCCATTTTTCGCTCCCACTTGTAATAATCCTAGCCCCCGATTTCTCTCCCTCTTGTATGAGTTTTTTAAAATTCTACTTATTTTCTCTCTTCATCGATCTCAATCGCATGACTTATAAAAAATTCTCCCGATTTTTTCTCCCCTTCTCTACCCTGACACCTTTTTTGAATCTCTCCCTTCTCTCGATCGCTTTTCTACGAACTAGTATGACTTCTCTTGATTTTTTCTCCCTCTCATACGACCTAGAAAAATTCTCCTGATTTTTTCTCCCACTAACAACTATCTCAACACTTGATTTTCTCTATCCTTCTCTACCCTAACCCTTTTCATGAATCACTTTCTTCTCCTGATCTCTCTTTTATAACCGAGCATGACTTCTCTCGATTTTATCTCCCACTAATCAATGCTCAAATCACTGATTTTCTTTCTCTCACACGACCTAACAAAATTTCTCTCTATTTTCTTGCCATAATTTTTAACCCCAGAGCCGATTTTCTCTCTCCCTCGATATCTCCTACATGACTTACAAAAATTTTCAAGATTTTCTCTCCCACTAAAAAATTTCAGCCCCCGATTTTCTGCGCTTCTCTAACCCCAACCACTTTCTCGAATCTCACTCACTTCTCTTGCATGACCTAGCATGACTTCTCCCAATTTTTCCTCCCACTAATAGCTATCTCAACCCTCAATTCTCTTGCATAACCTAGTAAAATTCTCCCGATTTTCTCTCTAACTGAAAACTATCCTAGAACCCAATTTCTTTCCCTTGATCTCTCTCGCATGACCAAGCAAAAATTCTCTTTATTTTCTCTCGCACTAATATCTATCTCAACCCCGATTTCTCTCTACTCTACCTCTAACCCTTTCTCGAATCTCTCTCTATTCTCCCGATCTCTCACATGACCTAGTATCGCATGACCTAGTATAAATTCTCCACATTTGCTCTCCCACTAATAACTATCCTAGCCCTTGATTTCTCTCCTTTACCCCCGACCTTTTTCTCAAGTCTCTCTTACTTGACTTAGCATTGCTTCTCCTGATTTTCTCTCATAATATTAACTATCTTAGCCCTTGATTTTCTCCCTCTCGCACGACTTAAAAATAATTTTCTTGGTATTCTCTCCCACTAATAACTATCCCAACAACCAATTTTTTCTCTCCTTCTATACCGCTAACCCCTTTCTCGATTCTCTCTTCTCTAGATCTCTCTCGCACGACCCAGCTTGACTTCTCCCAATTTTCTCTCCCACTAATAACTATCCCATCCATCGATTTTCTCTTTCTTTGGCACGACCTAGTAAAAATTATCCTAATTTTCTCTCCCACTAACTATCACAGCTCCAAATTTATCCTTTACCCCTAACCCTTTCGTGAATCTCTCTGTTCTCTCGATCTCTTTAGCATTACCTAGCAAGGCTTCTCCCCATTTCCTCTCCAACTAATAACTATCCCAGGCACTGATTTTCTCTCCCTCTCGTACAACCTAGTAAAAATTCTTCCGATTTTCTCTCTTGCTAATTACTATCCCAACACCCGATTTTCTCACCCTCAATCTCTCTCGTATGACCTAAAAAAGATTCTCCCATTATCTCTCAAAATAATAACTATCCTAACCCTAATTTTCTCTCTCCTTCTCTACCCTAACACCTTTTTTAAGTCTCTCTCTTCTCTTGATCTCTCTCGTACGACCTAGTATGACTTCTACAGATTTTCTCTCCCTCTGTACAACCTAAAAAAATTCTTATAATTTTTCCCACTAATAACAATCCTAATTCTCGATTTTCTCTCTCCTTCTCTACCCTGCCCCTTTTCTTGAATCTCACTTCTCCCAATCTCTCTTATATTACCTAGCATAACTTCTCTCGATTTGATCTCCCACTAATTACTGCCCAAATCACTGGTTTTCTTTTTCTCATATGACCTAAAAAAATTTCTCTCGATTTTCTCTCCCATTTATATCTATCCTAGGAGCCCATTTTCTCTCTCCCTCGATCTCTTTTGTCTGACTTACAAAAGTTCTCCTGAGTTTCTCTTCTTTTCTTCTCTACCCCTAACCCCTTTCTCAAATCTCACTCACTTCTCCTGATCACTCACACGACCTAGCATGACTTGTCCTGATTTTCTCTCTTATACTATCTCAACCCTTCATTTTCTCTCCCTCTCACGCATAACCTAGTAAAATTCTCCCGACTTTCTCTCAAACTGATTTTCCCTCTCAATCTCCCTCACATGACCTAAAAAAAATTCTCTGATTTTCTCTCCCAATAATAGCTAGCTCAGCACTGACTTATCTCTATCTACCCGTGACCCTTTCTTGAATCTTTCTATATTCTCTCGATCTCTCTTGCATGCCTAACATGACTTGTTCACCTTTTTCTGTCCAACTAATACATATCCCAGCCCTCTATCTCTATCACGGCCAAAAAAAAATTCTCCCACTAATAAGCATCCTAGCCCCCGATTTTTTCTCCTTCTTTACCCAAACCCTTTTATTGAATCTTTCTTACACTTTCTAGTATTACTTCTCCTGATTTTCTCTCCCACTAATAACTTTCTTAGCCCCCGATTCCTGTTTATAAAGTGATCATTTCAACCGGTGCCTTTTTTTCCTTTATTTAGTTTTTCTATTCATACACCGGCCAATAGAGCTATCCCTTATCTCTCAACGTTCTGTTAAAAGGAACCACAAAAATTTTCTCCCTCTCGCACGACCTTACAAAAATTCCCCCGATTTTCTCTCCACATCAATCTCTTTTGCGCGACCTAAAAAAAAATCTCACTATTTCCTTTCCCACTTATAACTATCCCAACCCCAGATTTTCACTCTCCTTCTCTACCCCAAACCCCTTTCTCGATTGTCTCTCTCTTCCGTAGATCTCTCTCGCACAAACCAACATGACTTCTTGCGATTTTCTCTCCTAATAATAACTATCCCAGCCCCCGATTTCTCTTTTGTCTACCCCTAATCCTTTCTCGAATTTCTCTATTCTCTCGATCTCTCTTGTATGACCTAGCATGACTTCTCCCATTTTCTCTGCAACCAATAACTATCCTAGCCCTAGATTTTCTCTCCTCGCGCATGACTTAGAAAAAATTCTCCCAATTTTCTATCCCACTAATGACTATCCCAACAATCGATTTTCTCACCCTTAATCTCTCTCGCACGACCTTGAAAAAATTCTCTAATTTTCTCTCCAAATAATAACTATCCCAACCCCTAATTTTCTCTCCTTGAGCACTAACCCATTTCTTGAATCTCTCTCCCCTCAATCCCTCTTACGCGACCTAGTATGACTCCTCCCATTTTTGCTCCTACTAATAATAGTCCTAGCCCCCGATTTCTCTTCCTCTCGTATGAGTTGGCCAAAATTCTACTTATTTTCTGTCTCCATCGATCTCTATCACACGACCTATAAAAAATTCCCCCGATTTTCTCTCCCCTTCTCTACCCTAACACCTTTCATGAATCTCTCTCTCTTCTCTCGATCTCTTTTGTATGACCTAGCATGACTTCTCCTAATTTTCTCTCCCTCTCATACGACCTAACAAAAATTCTCATGATTTTTTCTCCCATTAACAACTATCCCAACAGTTGATTTTCTCTCTCCTTCTCTACCCTAACCCCTTTCACAGATCACTCTCTTCTCCTGATCTCTCTCTTACGACCTAGCATGACTTCTCTTGATTTTATCTCCCACTAATAAATGCTCGAATCCTTGATTTTCTTTCTCTCACATGACCTAACAAGATTTCTCTTTATTTTGTTTGCCACTAATTTCTAACCCCGGAGCCAATTTTCTCTCTCCCTCGATATCTCCTGCACGACTTATAAAAATTATAATGATTTTCACTCCCACAAAAAAAATTCCAGCCCCCTATTTTCTCTGCTTCTCTAACTCCGACCCCTTTCTCGAACCTCACTCACTTTTCTCAATATCTCGCATGACCTTGAATGACTTCTCCCAATTTTCTCTCCCAGTAATAACTATCTCAACCCTCAATTCTCTCGCATAACTTAGTAAAATTCTCCCGATTTTCTCTCCAACTGAAAACTATCGTAGGACCCATTTTCTTTCCCTTGATCTCTCTCGTATGACTAAGCAAAAATTCTCCTGATTTTCTCTCCCACTAATAGCTATCTCAGCCCCAATCTCTCCACTCTACCCCCAACCCTTTCTCGAATCTCTATAATCTCCCGATCTCTCGCATGACCTAGTATAACTTCTCCACATTTTCTCTCCAACTAATACCTATCCGAGCCCTCGAATTTCTTTCCCAATTGTATGACCTAGTAAAGCATCTCTCGATTTTCTCTCCCTCAATCTCTATCACAGCCTAAATAAATTCTCCCATTATCTCTCCCACTGATAACTATCCCAACCCTCGATTTCTCTCCTTCTTTACCCCTGACCTTTATCTTGAATCTCTCTTGCATGATCTAGTATTACTTCTCTCGATTTTCTCCCAATATTAACTATCTTAGCCCCTGATTTTCTCCCTCTCGCACGATCAAGAAAAAATTCTCCTGGTTTTCTCTCCCACTAATAACTATCCCACACCCAACTTTTTCTCTCCTTCTATACCGCTAACCCCTTTCTCGATTCTCTCTTCTCACGACCTCTCTTGCACAACCCACCTTTACTTCTCCCAATTTTCTCTCCCACTGACAACCATCCCATCCATTGATTTTCTCTTCCTCTGGCATGACCTAATAAAAATTATCCTAATTTTCTCTCCTACTAACTATGAAAACTCCAAATTTATCCTTTACCCCCAACCCTTTCGTGAATCTCTCTGTTCTCTCGATCTCTTTAGCATTACCTAGCAAGACTTCTCCCCATTTCCTCTCTAATTAATAACTATCCCAGGCACTGATTTTCTCTCCCTCTCGCACAACCTAGCAAAAATTCTCCCAATTTTCTCTCTCGCTAATTACTATCCCAACACTCGATTTTCTCACCCTCGATCTCTTTTGCACAACCTATAAAAATTATCCCATTATCTCTCCAAATAATAACTATCCCAACCTAATTTTTTGTCTCTTTATCTACCCTCACACCTTTTTTGAATGTCTCTCTTCTCTTGATCTTTCTCGTACAACCTAGTATGAGTTCTCTTGATCTTTCTCGTACAACCTAGTATGAGTTCTCTAGATTTTCTCTCCCTCTGTACAATCTAAAAAAATTCTCATGATTTTTCCCACTAATAACGATCCCAACACTCGATTTTCTCTCTCCTTCTCTACCCTGGCCCTTTTCTTGAATCTCACTTCTCCCAATCTCTCTCATATGACCTAGCATGACTTCTCTCAATTTCATCTCCCGCTAATTACTGCCTGAATCCCTGATTTTCTTTCTCTCACATAACCTAAAAAAAATTTCTCTCGATTTTTTCTCCCACTAATATCTATCTAAGGAGCCGATTTTCTCTCTCCCTCGACTCTCTTGCATGACTTATAAAAATTCTCCTAATTTTCTCTCCTTCTCTACCCCCAACCCCTTTCTTGAATCACACTCACTTCTCCCGATCGCTCGTATGACCTAGCATGACTTGTCCTGATTTTCTCTCTCATTAATAACTATCTCAACCCACGATTTTCCTCCTCTCTAGTATAAACAAGTAAAATTCTCCCGATTTTCTCTCTAACTGATAACTATCCTAGGACCCAATTTTCCCCCTCTCGATCTCTCTCGCATGACCCAAAAAATTCTCCTAATTTTCTCTCCCAATAATTGCTATCCCAGCACCGATTTCTCTCTACTCTACACACAACCCTTTCTTGAATCTCTCTCTATTCTCTCGATCTCTCTCGTATAACCTAGCATGACTCCTCCACATTTTTTTGTTTAACTAATACCTATCCCAACCCTCGATCTCTATCATGGCCTGAATAAAATTCTCCCACTAATAACCATCCTAGCCCCCGATTTTTTTACCTTCTTTACGCAGACCCTTTTGTTGAATCTTTTTTACACTTTCTAGCATTACTTCTCCCGATTTTCTCTCCCACTAATAACTATCTTAGCTCCAGATTCCTATTTATAAAGTGATTATTTTGACCGGTGCCTTTTTTCATTTTATTTAGTTTTTCTATTCGTACACCAGCCAATGGAGCTTTCCCTTATCTCTCCGACGTTTTGCTAAAAGGAACCACAAAAATTTTCTCCCTCTCGCATGACCTAGCAAAAATTCTCCTGATTTTCTCTCCATATCAATCTCTAGATTTCCTCTCCCACTAATAACTATCCCAATCCCTGATTTTCACTCTCCTTCTCTACCCCCAACTCCTTTCTCGGTTGTCTCTCTCTTCCCTCGATCTCTCTTGTACGACCCAACATGACTTCTCCTAATTTTCTCTCCCAATAATAACCATCCCAGCCCCTGATTTTCTCTCCTTGCTACACAACCTAGCTAAAATTCTACTGATTTTCTTTCCCATTAATAACTAGCCCAACCCCCAAATTTCTCTCTCCTTCTCTACACCCAACCCCTTCCTCGAATCAGTCTCTCTTCTCTCGATCTCTCTTATTCGACCTAACATTCCTTCACCCGATTTTCTCTCACATTAATAACTATTTGAACCTCGGATTTTATCTCCCTCTCTTGCATGACCCAGAAAAAATTCTCTTGATTTTCTCACCAATAATAACTATCCTAGCACCTAATTTTCTCTCCCTCTACCTCTCTGGCATGACTTAGTAAAAAATCTCCTAATTTTCTCTCTAACTAACAATCCTAGCTCCCAATTTATCCTCTACCCCAACCCTTTTCTCGAATCTCTTTCTATTCTCTCAATCTCTCGCTTGACCTAGCAAGACTTCTCCTCATTTCCTCTCCAACTAATAACTATCCTAAGCACTAATTTTCTTTCACTCTCGCATAACCTGGTAAAACCACTCCTAATTTTGTCGCCCACTAATTACTATCTCGGTACCCGATTTTCTCTCAGTCAATATCACTCGCATGACCTAGAAAAATTCTTTCATTTTCTCTCCTAATAATAACCATCCGAGCCTCAAATTTTTTCTCTCCTTCTCTACCCTAAAACCTTTTTTGAATCTCTCTCTTCTCTAGGTCTCTCTCGTACGACCCAGTGACTTCTCCTGATTTTCTCTTCCTCTCGTACAACCTAGAAAAATTTGTCCAAATTTTTTCTTCTACTAATAACTATCCCAACGATTAATTTTCTCTCATTTTCTACCTTAGTCCTTCTCTCGAATCCCTCTCTTCTCACGATCTCTCTCGTAAGACCTAGCATGACCTCTCAATTTTCTCTCCTACTAATAACTACTCGAACCCCTGATTTTCTTCCTCTCACACAATCTAACAAAATTTCTCTCCTTCCACGGCCTTAAGCATATCTTATTCCATGGAGAAACTAAAGATGCTTACTCCATTTTCCAAATTGCATATCACCATAGGTTCTTGAGCTTTCTATTATTTGCTGAGAGAGTTTTTAATGATGGGGATAAGAAGATCCTTTGAACGAATAAATTCCCAAGCCGAGGAAGAAAAGAACAGTCCTAGAGGGAACGGGGAGATGATAATCTTATCTTATCTTCTATAATGATCAGGGGAGGGAGGACCAGGGATCAGAAAAGGGGTAGAAGGAGGGGGAGACCAATCTCCCTGAGAGATGATAAAGGCAACATTGGCAGATCAACTTAGGCCAGAAGAGTGAACAATTGTGGGGGGATCAAGGAGAGGATAATGCTAGCGAGATGCCAGGGGTCAAGCGATAGGGAGGTGGAGGAACCATTGCTTATGGAATGAGAAATCGCACCGAGTGGAATAGTATTGGCAGAGAGAATATTATTGTAGATCCAAGAGGGTCAGAAGGGAGAGAGGCAGTCTATAAGGAGTCATTTTTAGGACGTGAGAATAAACCCAAGAAAAACAAATACTATTACGCTTGGAGGTAATTTTCCAAATAAGTTTGATGATACCCATAGAATTAATATCTATGATTCTTCTCAGGCCAAGACCCACTTCTAATTTTGGGTGGCAAACTAAGATAAAGGAATTTTGATGAGTCTGTACCTTTCCAGAGGAAGGAACAGAGAAAATGCCCTATGTATTTAGAGGGGCCGGAGGGAGGGAAGAGGACATACTAGTAGAGATACATGGATTCAAGGACTAACTTGATAAAGACTAGCTAACCAGCATGAGAGAGTAGCTTACCCTTCTAGATTTAGTGCCTCTTCCTCAGGAGGTCAAGCAGCGGGGAGCAGTGATGGTCTAAAAGTTTAGAGAAAATAAGAGGAAGGCCAAGATATTTAACGGAGAAGGAATCAATGGTGAATCCAATGATTGGGATATATCTTGGAAGGAATCAGGGACCTCAGAGGGAAAATTATTGGATTTTAGAAGACATATGTGGAGACTTAAGAGGTGCTCAAAGACGTAGAGGAGGGATCAACTTTGGAGAAGATAATGAGATCATCCGCAAAAGTGAAATGGGTGAGCATGAGGGATTTGTATATGGGAATAAGAGATAAGATGAAGATCAGTAGAAGATTAGATGGAGTGGGAGAGGACCTCAAAACTATGGGAGAAAAGGAAGGGTAAGAAAGGGAAACCTTACATAATACCAAACAAGGAGGGGAAGTATCCAGTAGGACTACAATTGCTAAGGATAGAGAAGGAAGGGGTGGAGATGCAAGAGTATATCCAATGGACGAAGAAGGGGGGGAAGACATCTGAAGTAGGATTTTGGAGAAGAAATCCTAGCAGATAGAATCAAAAGCTTTATGAATGTCAATTTTAAGTAGCGCGGAGGACTAGTAAGATTTTCTATCAAAGCCTCTGATTTCGTAAGGCTTCTTCCATCTATAAAAGCCGATTGATTTGGGCTGATAAGGAAATCAATAAACAATTGGATCCTATTGACATGGATTTCGGTTAACACTTAGATCAACTTCTCCCGATTTTCTCTCCCATTAAAAACTATCACAACCCCCTATTCTCTACCTCTCACACGACCTAGCAAACATTCTCCTAATTTTCTCTCACACTAATAACTAGTAGCTCTAAATAAATTAAATACATGAATTAATCTAATTCCCAGCAAAGATCTTTATTTCTTTTTCTTTCCTTTTTTTGCATTTCTTATTGAATAAATACAAGAATTTCCATTCCGTCAACTAGTACCGATTGATTGATAGGGGATCCCAACACCTGATTTTTGCTCTCTTCTCCCGAACTCTCGTACAACCTAGCATGACCTCTCTTGATTTTCTCTCCCATTAATAATTGTCCCAACCCTCGATTTTCTCTCCCTTTTGCATAATTTAGCAAAAATTCTCTCGATTTGTTCTCCCACTATTAACTATCCCTGGACCTGAATTTCTCTCTCCCTAGATCTCTCTCACGTGACCGAGCGAAAATTCTCCCAATTTTTTCTCACACTAATAACTATCCCAGCCCCTCATTTTCTCTCTACTTTCTACCCCCAACCCATTTCTCTAATCTCTCTTCTCTCGCACGATCCACCATGACTTTTTCAATTTTCTCTCCCACTAATAACCATCCCAACCTTCGATTTTCTCTCCCACTCAAATGACCTAATAAAAATTCTCTAGATTTTCTCTTCTACTAATAACTAAACCAGTATTTGATTTTCTCTCTCCTTTGGACCCTGACCCCTTTTGCGAATCTCTCTCTTCTCCTGATTTCTCTCGTATGACCTAGTATGATGTCGTTTGATTTTCTCTCCCACTATTAACTATCCCAACCCCTGATTTTCTCCATCTCATATGACCTAACAAAAATTTTCCTTATTTTCTCTCCCACTAATAACTATCTTAGCACCCACGTTTCTCTCTCCTGGATCTCTCCCGCACGACCTAACAAAAAATTCTCTCAATTTTCACTCCCACTAATAACTATTATCACACCTTGCCTCTGATACGCCATGTTATGCGGGCATTAGATTCCCAAACTCTGTCAACCTACCTTCACCAGGATCACAGATGCGTTCAACTACTTCACAATGCCATAAGATCTCTAATATCCATCAGAAAACACAGATCAAATTCATAACATAATACTACCAATGGTGATTTTGCTACAATGATAAATATAATTCTACAGGCCTGTTACTGCCAAAATCCCCTACGAGCTAATCCTGCACAAGCACAGAAGGCAGAGGCCCGGAGGTATCCCTGAGATTCATCCTCTGATGCCTAAGTTAGTAACCGGCAGAACAGTGTATTCAAAGAGTAATGGTGGGTGTTGGCGTACCTCCTCTAGGTCCCTTTTTGGTTTTCTCTTATAGGGTTACTGGGCCTAAGGTTTCGGAAAACCCCCTTCAGGAACCTTCCCCTCACGTGGTTTGGAGCCTTGCCCCTTCGGGAACCTTCCCTCATGTGGTTTAGAGCCGTGTGGCGTTTATCAGATGGGTGACACGCGTTCCTCCCTCGGTTGCTATGTGTCCTCGCTTTATTCGGTGACAAATTCTACCGTATCAGCAGCCCCCTTACTTCCACCAGGAGGCTCACTCAGTGGGAGTAACCATTTAATTTATCTCGAGTGCCCCTTTGGTCTTCAGTTTTGACGTTCGTCCCGAGGTGACAGGTTGGTTAAGCCAAGGTGACTGGTAGCACAACCTGGTGGAGGGCCGAGGTGGCAGCACTGCCTGGTGTGATGCCGAGGCGACAGCACAGCCTCATAGAGGGCCGAGGTGGCAACGACCTCATGGAGGGCCAAGGTGTCAGCATGGCCTAATTGATGGTCGAGGTGGTAGCATGGCCTAACAGAAGGCCGAGGTGGCAGCACGGCCTGGTGTGATGTAGAGGTGACAGCATGGCCTTATGGAGGGCTGAGGTGGCAGCACGGCTTACTAGAGGGCCGAGGGGTAACACAGCTTCATAGAGGACCGAGGTGGAAGCACAGCCTGATGGAGGGGCGAGGTGTCAGCATGGCCTAATGGAGGGCCGAGGTGACAGCACGGCCTCATAGAGGGCCGAGGGGCAGTATGACCTCATGGAGGGCCGAGGTGGCAGCACGGCCTTATGGAGGGCCGAGGAGACAACACGGCCTGATGGGGGCCAAGGTGGCAGCACGGCCTGATGGAGGGCCTAGATGAAAGCACGGCCTGGTGTGATGCCTAGGAGACATCATAGCTTGATGGAGGGCCGAGGTGGCAACATGGCCTGATTGAGGGCCAAGGTGGGAGCACGGCCTGATGGAGGGCCGAGGTGGGAGTATGGCCTGATGGAGGGCCGAGGTGGCGACGACGGCCTTATGTGGTGAGGAGACAGACCGGCTGATGAGGACCGAGGTGGCGCGCTCGATGGAGGCCGAGATGAAAGCACGACCTGGTGTGATGCCGAGGAGACAACACGGCCTCATGGAGGGCCGAGGTGGCAACACGGCCTGATTGAGGGTCAAGGTGGGAGCACGGCCTGATGGAGGGCCAAGGTGGGAGTATGGCCTGATGGAGGGCCGAGGTGGCAGCACGACCTGATAGAGGGCCAAGGTGGTAGCACGGCCTGACGTAGGGTTGAGGTAGTGACCTTCGATCAGGTTCACTCGGCCATGATCTGATCCCCCGATCGAAGTAAGGGCCTTCAGTCAGGTCAGCTCGGACTTAGCCCAGAGCCCCCAACTCGAGGTTGTGACCTTCGATCAGGTCCACTCGGCCTTTGCTTGAGCTCCCAACCGAGGTTGTGACCTTCGGTAAGGTCAGCTCGGCCTTCTCCTAAGCACCCTACCGAGGTAAGACCTTGGGTCAGGTCAGCTCGGCCTTTGCCTGAGCCCCCAACCGAGGTAAGGACCTTGGGTCAGGTCAGTTCGGCCTTAGAGGGAGTCCCCAACCGAGGTAAAGACCTTCGGTCAGGTCAGCTCGGCCTTTGCCTGAGCCCACTATCGAGGTTGTGACCTTTGGTCAGGTCCGCTCGACCTTTGCCTGAGCCCCCTACCGAGGTAGTGACCTTCGATCAAGTCCACTCGGCCTTTTCCTGAGCTCCCTACCGAGGTTGTGACCTTCGGTAAGGTCAACTCGAACTTAGTCGGAGCCCCCAACTGAGGTGGTGACCTTTGGTCAGGTTCGCTCGACCTTTGCTTGAGCCCTCAACAAAGGTGGTGACCTTCGGTCAGGTCAACTCGGCTTTAGTCGGAGCCCCTAACCGAGGTGATGACCTTCGGTCAGGTCTGCTCGGCCTTAGCCGATGCCCCTAATCCAGGTAGTGACCTTCGGTTAGGTCCGCTCGGCCTTTGCCTGAGCTCCCAACCGAGGTTGTGACATTCGGTAAGGTCAGCTCGGCCTTTGCCTGAGCCCCCTACCGAGGTAAGGATCTTCGGTTAGGTCAGCTCGGCCTTAGCTGGAGCCCCCAACCGAGGTAAGGACCTTCGATCAGGTTAGCTCGGCCTTTGCCTGAGCCCCCAACCTAGGTAGTGACCTTCGGTCAGGTCCGTTCGGCCTTTGCCTGAGCCCCCTACCGAGGTAGTGACCTTTAATCAGGTCCACTCGACCTTTGCCTGAGCTCCCTTCCGAGGTTGTGACCTTCGATAAGGTCAGCTCGAACTTAGTCGGAGCCCCCAACTGAGGTGGTGACCTTTGGTCGGTCGCTCGACCTTTGCCTGAGCCCCCAACCGAGGCAAGGACCTTCGGTCAGGTCAGCTCGGCCTTTGCCTGAGCTCCCTACCGAGGTTGTGACCTTCGGTAAGGTCTACTCGGCCTTGGCACAAGATCCCAACCGAGATTGTAACCTTTGGTTAGGTTAGTGCGAGTCTAAGCACGGTGATACACTTGAGCACTTTACTAGAGTGTACTTTGGGAATCGCACTTAGATGACGTGTGTTGTATTTAATGATTCTAGGGAGTCGTACCGACGTATTATTGCCTAGAAATAGTGTCACTCTTTTATTTTGCCGACTTTTACTCATTTCTTTGACCATTTGACCTTCGTCCTTAACTTCCTCTGACTTTCGATTCGGTTAGTCATTCAGAAGTAATCATGTTCAGCTCTGTAGGTAGTGGCCCCTCGTCATCCGAGGGAGCGATCTCTAGGCGTCGTAGTCCCGATAGGGTCCGAGGGATGTCCTCGGACTCGTCCTCCACATCCACATCTTCGGATGTCTCCTCGCCTTCTACTGCCAGTGACATGAGCGGTGAAGGTATTAGGGAGGGGCTTCTCGACTCCAGGGCCCAGGCAAACGAGTCCCTGGAGGTCAAAGCCAGGAGTATAGTTTCAACCATAACCGAAGAGGAGTTGATTGAGCTCTGCGTGTCATGTGGCATACTGGACGAGTTCATCCTTTGGGTTCCGAGGCCCGAAGATAGAGCAAGCTATCGAAATCCTGAGGAGCTTTGCTTCAATCAGGATGCCTTCATGGCCGGGCTTCGGCTCCCCCTTCACCTTTTCTTCAACCAGGTGTTCCGACACTATGGCATCTCTCCAGCTCAGCTGACCCTGAACAGGTGGCAGTAAGTCCTGAGTTTTATTGTCTTCTTCTCTCGGATGGGGAGACCTCTCTCCCTTTCACTCTTCCTCAATTGTTTGTCTCTCGATTCGAGCAAGGGGACTCAGGCTGGTACTACTTCTGCCCTAGGAAAGACCTCCAATTTCTGAACCGATACCCAACCTCGATACACGGTTAGAAGTTGAAGTTCTTTTTCGTGAGGGTGTCCTAAGGCTTCCCCTTCGGTAATACCTGGGACATCCCAGACCTGAAGGATGTGAACTCTGCACCTACCATCTTCGGGACAGATGCAGAGTCAGTGTCGATGGCTAAGGACAAGACCCTTTGTCGACTTGTCGAGTCTAGTAGCCTCTAGTCGGATGCCTTCCTGTTCTAGTTTGGGCTTAGCCCGGGTGAGTCCTAGGTTTGCAACTGCTTTTGTTTCGGATTTAGCATTCTCGTACTGATCTTTATCCTCTTTTCTGCAGTGTAAATATCGAGAGCAGAAGTAAGAGCGGCCGCAGCCGAGAGGTAAGCCCAGCTGAAGGAGGCCAGAGCCCGAGACACCCAGTAGAAACAGCCGAAGGGCAAGAAAAGAGGGGCTTCAAATTCCTAGGCCCTCCTTAAGAAGAAGCCTAGATCTGAAGGCCATATGGCCAAGGCAGTTCAAGCGCTCGAGGCCCCAATCCACGGTGAATCTCCTCCGAGGGCCTCTTCCCCCGGTGCAGACTTTTGAAGTCTGAGGGGCAATCATCCTCAAGCCGAAGTTGGGTTCATCCCTCGGTGGTCCATTAAGGAGAGCGAGACACTGACCATCTGGTGGGTTACCCAAGAGCTCGTCTAGAAGGGGAGCCTGCCAGGAGACGCGGCTGGGGCCCAAAGCCAAGGGACCAAGGCAATGATAATAAGCACTTGCGTGTTTATAGCAATGGTAATCTTCGGTCTCCGGCCTCCAGAATTTTTTTTTTTTTACTGTTGATCTCTTTCAGGCTCAGAACCAGTCGGCCAACTGACTATCCGAACCGAAGCCCTGGCGAGGGACCTCGGGGAGTCCGAGAGCAAAATTTCAGCCCTCGACAAGGAGTGCACAGTCCTCCTTAAGAAAGTGGAGCATCTGAGGCCGACTTCCTCCTTGCACAGCAGGAGAGCGATCAGAAGCTCCGAGAGCTGGAGGGGCAGATGGTCACAAAGTTGAAGGAGGCCGAAACCCGAGCCATCGAGAGCTATAAGTCCTTTGATGACTTTAGGGAGTTGGTAAAGCGTGCCATCACCCCCGGATTCATCATGGGTGCCACCAATGTTCGAGACTGGGTCCTCGAACATCATCCCGAGGTGTCCTTCGAGGGGAGTGGCCTTATCTTTGAGGACACCGATGCAACTCCCACCGCCATCGATGTCGCAGATGGAGAGGACAGCGACAGTGAGGGGGAGGAGGTCCATGCTTCTCGTGAGGTCCCTCTTACTGTGGGAGAGGAGACTCCGATGCAGACGTTGTCGATAATACCGGGGGCGAGGCCATCCCTCCAGTTGACGCTCCATGAGGCCACTTTGTAACTTAGCCTTTTTTCTTCTTGTAGTCTTATCCTTCGGGCTTCATGTAATTTTGGCCTTCGGGTTTTGTAAATGAAATGCTCCCTTTTTTATGTTATCTTCCCAACTTGCACCCCCTTTTTTTTTTTTTTTTTTTGTAATCCTAAAGACCGATACCAAATCCGATGGGGTGTTTCTGCTTTTCGACCTATGGTTGGAGGCATAGAGGCCGAAGCTCTTATTTTAGTGGCTGTGGGAGCTACCTTTTTCCCAAAGTTCGGTCCTGTTGAGCCATTGGTCCGATGGTGGGGGAATAAAGGCCGAGGCTCCCACGAACCTCGGGTGTCTTTCACCGTCGCAGGTGCTTCCTTCACAACACCTACCAGTTGTCGGCTCCCAACCGAGAATGTGACTTTCGACTAGGTCTACTCGGCCTTCGCCTAAGCACCCTACCGGGGTTGTGACCTTCGGTAAGGTCTACTCGGCCTTTGCCTGAGCACCCAACCGAAATAAAGACCTTCGGTCAGGTCAACTTGGCCTTAGTTGGAGCCCCCAACCGAGGTGGTGACCTTCGGTTAGGTCTACTCGGCCTTAGCCCAAGCCCCCAACCGAGGTAGTGACCTTCGAATGGTCTGCTCGGCCTTAGCCTAGAGCACCCTCCTGGGTTGTGACCTTCGTTATGGTCTACTCGGCCTTCTCCTGAGTCTTATATTTGTAACCATCGGGAAGCGATAGCCGTAAGCCAACTCATATATTTACGAGATGAAAATCCTTCAGAGTATTTTGGATGGAGAGTTACAACTTTGAAGTGCTTAGGAAAAAATTACAAAATGTTCTATTGGTAGAATTTCCTCAAGTTCTTCGAGTTCCATAATCGGGGTATCTTTTCTCCCCCCGTAGTCTCTAGGTGATAGGACCCTGGTCGTATTATCCTCGAGACTCTATAAGGACCTTCCCAATTTGGAGCTAGCTTTCCTTGATGCCTCGGATCTGATACTTCTGCCCTTCTGAGAATGAGGTCACCCATTCTGAACTCATTCTTTCGGACTTTGGAGTTGTAGTGCCTCGCAACCCTCTGTTGGTAGGCGGCGATCCTTTCTTCTGAGGTATCTCTGACTTCGGTCAAAAGGTTTAAATTAGCTTAGAGTCCTTTATCATTTTCTTCTTCATTGTAGTACTAAATCCAGTGGGTTACGGCTCTACCTCCACCGAGAGTACAGCTTCAGTGCCGTAAGTTAAAATAAAGGGCGTTTCTCCGGTGGCTAACCTCTCGATAGTGCGATAAGCCCAGAGGATGTTGTATAATTCTTCTACCCATAACCCTTTGGCATCATCCAACCTCTTCTTTATTCCTCGGAGCAGGGTACAGTTGGTTACCTTTGTCAATCCGTTGGTCGATGGATAACTGACAGATGTTTTCCTATGGTCAATACCGAGGGCATCACAAAATAAGCCAAAATTCAGGTTGGCGAATTGAGTTCCATTGTCCGTTACCACCACTCGAGGGATTCCGAATCGATAGACTACCGTATTGCATAGTCAATTTTGAATCCTTTGGGGCTAACGAGTATGATCCCAGCTCCGCTTCCCACGCTGTTGGATGTACCATCCACATACAATGCCCAAGTCTTTTTCGCCAGAGCCTCGACAGACACCTAAGGTTCATCTGGGAGTGTTGTCTCAGCTATGAAGTCCGTTAGAGCCTGTGCTTTTATTACGGTTATTGGCTTGTACTGGATGTCGAATTCTCTCAATTCTACGGCCCAGTTTACTAGGTGGCCGGACATATCCGCCTTAGTATCTTCTTGATGGTTAGTCGAGCACACACACGGTCTTGATGGAAATAGGGCCTTAGCTTTCTTTGCTCTATTAGCAGGGTGTATGCTACTTTTTTCACTTTTCTGTACCTCGTTTCTACGTCCAAAAGTGTTCAGCTGACATAATATATTGGTCGTTGTTGTCTTCCTTCTTCCTTTATCAGTACCGCACTTACTGCCACTGCCGATACAGCTAGGTATAACTGTAAGGTATCCCCCATATTTGGCTTCGTCTGTAGTGGGGGTGCATCCAAGTACTCCTTCAGTTGTTCGAAGGACTTTTCGCATTCCTCCGTCCACTCGAACCTTTTAGATCCCTTCAGGGCTTTGAAGAAAGGGAGGCACTTGTCAGCTGACCGAGACATGAACCGTCCCAGGGCGGTAACTTTACCGGTTAGCTCCTGGACTTGCTTCACATTCCGTGGTGACCTCATATCTCGGATGGCTTGTATTTTCACCGGATTGGCTTCAATTCCTCTCTCCGAGATAATAAAGCTAAGGAACTTTCCCGATGCCACTCCGAATGAGCACTTTATCGAGTTCAGCTTCATGCCGTACCGCCTCAGCACCTAGAACGCATTCTCTAGGTCTTGAATATGGTGTTCTGCCTTCAGGCTTTTCACAAGCATGTCATCTACGTACACCTCCATGGTTTTACCAATCATTCCCTTGAAGATCTTATTCACCAACCTTTGATAGGTGGCCCCAACGCTTTTGAGTCCGAAGGGCATAACTTCATAGTAATACAATCCCCCCTCGGTCACAAAGGATATCTTCGGGACATCGGCCTCGGACATCTTTATCTGATTGTACCCGAGTATGCATCCATGAAGCTCAGCGCCTCGTGTCCTTCTGTGGCATCGATGAGGAGGTCTATCTTCGGCAGGGGGTAGCCATCCTTTGGGCAGGCCTTGTTCAGATCGGTGAAGTCGATCAGATCCTCCACTTCCCATTTGCCTTCGGGACCATCACCACATTGGATATCCACTCCGGGTATTGGATTTCACGGATGAACTGGCCTTTAGCAACTTCTCTACCTCTTCATCTATCTTCCGCTGCCTTTCGGGGGTGAAGGTCCTCTTCTTTTGTTGTATCGGCTTCTTAGTCGGGTTAACACTCAGATGATGCTCTATTACTTCTCGCTTTATTCCAGGCATGTCCAGGCTGACCAGGCGAAGATGTCAGAATTATCTCAGAGGAAGGAGATGAGTTTTTCTCGTTGTTGCCTTGGCATTGTAGCCCCCACTTGGAATTGGTGAGTTTTATCCCCCTCTTCGGCTTCAACCTGTATCAGCTCCTCAGCCGGTTCCCCTTTGATAACTGGTGTCGTCACGCAGATCTTCTATTGGGAGTGCGTCGCCCGCCTTTTCTTTTCCCCATAAGGTGGTGGCGTAGCACCTTTGGGATGCCTCCTGATCGCCTCGACATTCACCGACACCGTTCTTTATTGGGAACTTCATCTTGAGGTATGGAGTGGAGACGACAGCCTTTAGCAGGTTTAACCAACTCTCCCTAGTATGGCATTGTACGCCGAAGTAATGCCTACTACCAGGAAGTTGATCATTACTATCGCTTGGCGGTCTCCGGTGCCGGCTCTTACTGGAAACTCAATCGATCCCTCCACTTTGATCGGGGCACCAGAGAATCCCTGCAACGGGTGTTCAACCTTCTTCAGCTTTCCCTAGTCCAGGCCCATCTTTTAGAAAGCTTTAAGGAACAGGATATCAGTTGAACTGCCGTTATCCACCAAGATCTTTTTTACTTTGCAATCGGCTATGGTCCAGGTGATTACTAGGGCATCGTCGTGTGGCATGTGCACTCCTTCCAGGTCGTCATCTGAGAAGGAAATAACCGTCTCTGTCTTCGCCTTCTTGTTCCACCATTCAGCCACATGTACACTTCTCGCATAGGCTTTTGCTTTCCTGGCCGAGAATCAACTTTCCCCAATGGCTAGGCCTCCTCAGATTGTCGCTATAACCCTAGTTGAGCTTTTATTTTCGTCCCGGAGGCGATGGTCAACTTCCTTGGGTGTCCAGTCCCTTCGCCGTTCCTGATTGCCTCTGCAGGTTGGCCCCCTTCTTTCAAGGCGGCCTCTACCATCTCTACGGCGGTTATCCCTGCGGTTATTACCATCTTGGGCACCCTCCTTTTCGTGGTCTACAAATCGGCCTAGATATCCTCTTCGGATCATTCCTTCTATTTCCCCTTTTAGGTGTCAACAATCTTCGGTGTTGTGGCCGTGGTCCCTGTGGAAGTGGCTATATTTATCCATATTTGGTCTCTCAGGGTGTCGTCCCATCTTCCCTAGCCACTTCATGGCTCTGGCGTCCGAGGAGTCCTTTATCTGCATTAGTACATCCGTTCGTTTCGGTTCAGGGGTGCGTATCTCTCGAACTTTTTTGGTGGACTGGGTGCCTGACCACATTCGGACTTTTATCTTTTACCTTCTTCGGAGGGTTTGTCATCGGCTCCAGAGATCCTTTTCCTTCGCTTCTTCTCTTCAGCTTCTTCATCGGCTTGGAGGGTTTCTTCCATCTAGATGTACTTATCACACTGAGCCCTCAACTCGGCTAGGTTCCTCGGTGTATGCTTCGCCAAAGATCTTTTCAGCTCTTTATCCTTGACACCTTCTAGCAGGGCCGTGAACTCTTCTTTCGGTCCAGACCTCTGATCGTGATCTTCTCTTCCTGGAAGTGCTTTATGTAGTTTCGCAGCGACTCCCCTTCATGTTGCTTGATGTTAGTCAGGTTCAACGTGGTCTTCTGAGGGGTTGGCTACTGGAGAATCCCTTCACGAAGAAGTAACTTAAATCGCTGAAGCTGTGGATCGATTTCGTCGACAAGCGGTTGTACCACAGCCTTGTCGCTCCTCTAAACGTCAAAGGCAAGGCGTGACACATGATGTTTTTCGAGACCCTATGGAACTACATTGCAAACTTGAAGCCTTTCAGATGGTCGACGGGGTCCCCAGACCCATCATAGGTGTCATATTTGGGCAAGTAAAAACCGATCGGGAGCGGGTCCCTCATGACCTCATCGGCTAGAGCCACGTCATTAGTGAGGTCTGGCTCATGAGTTCCTGTCTGGTTTTCCGCTACCTTCCTGATCTCGCTTTTTAGGTCTAGGACCATCTGCTTTAACCCCATGTCCTCGTGTCTCTGTCCGTCTCCTTAACGTGGTTCCCCATACTTGGTCCCGACGGCGCGTCGCGTCCTTTCTTTGGGTGCGGGGATTTCCCTCATTGCTCGGTTTCGATGGTTCTTACCGGACCTTATCGATCCTATGCTACTCCGGTCCTCGTCCGAGCATACTCTTTCTGGATATGGGGGCCTTACGGTGCTCCGTCGGTCTTCTGAGAGACGGCTTTGGAGACCTCCTTCATTGTCTCGGCCATTCGGTCATATTTCTTAAAGGGATTCGAACTACTCCCTTATCATATATTCCTGCGCCCTAGGAGGGGGTGGAGGATTACCTTCTCAATGCACTGAATATCTGGCAGAATGTTGGTTTATCGTGGAACCTTCCCGATCATTGTTTCCTTGTTCTTCGCCGATTTCCATCGAGGAAGGGAGCCCTCCTGAAGGTTCCTCCTCGTCCATGTTTATGCTCGACGCTGCTCTTGTTTTCTTACGATTGTAGGTTTTCCCCACCATTTCTGTCGTTCCCACAGACGACGCCAATCTGTTACTGCCGAAATCCCCTACGAGCTAATCTTGCACAAGCACAGAAGGCAGAGGCCCGGAGGTATCCCCGGGATTAGTCCTCTAAAGCCTAAGTTAGTGATCGACAGAACAGTGTATTCCCAGAGTAATGGTGGGTGTCGGCGTACCTCCTCTGGGTCCCTTTTCGGTTTCCTCTTATAGGGTTGCTGGGCCTAGGGTAAGGAAAACTCCCTTTGGGAACCTTCCCCTCACGTGGTTTGGAGCTGTGTGGCCTTTGTCGGATGGGTAACACACGTCCCACCCTCGGTTGCCGCGTGTCCTCACTTTATTCGGTGACAAATTCTGCCGTATTAGGGCCCAATTTGAATTAACCAACAACTTAATAGATAATAGTTACATCGTACATCTCATATAAATATAAATCATAATATAAGAAGGGAACATCTGTTCGCATCCGCAGTGTCTCGCAGACACCGCTTCACAACCTTTGTTGAAATCCTATCCGCTTTAGCTTCGGTTCCACCATCTAAAAAGAGATCCACGTGGGCACAAACATAATCTATAACCATGATGCCACAATGCATATCCACATGATCCATTTTCAATTTAATAATCTTGTTTAATTACTAAATCTAAATATTGGTATAAGTGCTATAAACAATGTAGGTGGTATCCCCTCCCAAGTACATCGGGCTGCAGAGATATAAACTAGTTGCAAGTAAAGAGTCAACCAGTCTCAGAAAGAACCTCGGTCCCCCGGCCAACACCTAAATAGTAACCCAGATAGTCACATGTACAGTACGTTGTACCTTGCTATTCGACAGCTATACGAACAGTCCATTGAACCATTCTGTGCCCACCTTGGATACAATACGTTGTACCTGGATGTATAGTCCTACCAAGACCTACCACTGATATGGGAATAGCTAATACATTACCCTTTATTGCCAAGGGTTATAGCCCTGGGTTGTGATTCTAACGCAATGTAATTTTATATGAATATAATTCATCCAATATCATCTATACATCCATACCACCTCTAACCTTTAGGCCCATGGTACAGGAATCACCCCTCGGCCACACCGTGCCCCAAACTAACAATGCCACAGTTACAACCATAGAATCCGCGTCCACATTCCATAGTGTCCACAATCCACATGTGCAATAAATAGTTATAACACCAATCAATCCACTACGCATGCGAAAGCAATAAAAAAATAGATAGAAAACTACGTAAAATAAGACAGTCACCCACTCACTTTGATACCCGAATCTAAAATCTTTTGCTAAATTCCCTTCATCACATTTCCACTTGCTGAACATTAGGTTCCATAATATCATTTCA
>JAJSZK010000209.1:0-16706 GCA_022985045.1 Macadamia tetraphylla | reverse complement strand
AGTTCTATCGGTAAAGCCAATGATTAGAGGCATCGAGGGCAATGCCCTCCCTATTCTCAAACTTTAAATAGGTAGGATGGCGCTACTTTGTTGAGTCTAGGGAATCGAGAGCTCCAAGTGGGCCATTTTTAAGGAATCGGCGGGGATAAACCCAAAAGCGGTTTATGGTGCTAGATTGCACGCTAACCTAGAACCCACAAAGGGTGTTGGTTGATTAAGAAAAAGAGGAGGGTGGTCATAGAAGTCAAAATCGCTAAGGAGTTTTAATAACTCACCGTCAATCAACTAGCCCCAAATGGATAGCATCAAGCGAACCTATACTCCGCCATCGAGGCAACTTCGTGCCCCGATGAGTAGGAAGGCCCCCGGTCACCATAAAACCCGGGGCATGAGTTAAAAGGAGCCCCCGGGGGATCTTGGTATTAGTAGCAAATATTTAAATAAGAACTTTGAAGGTCAAAGAAGGGAAAGGTTCCATGCAAACGGCACTTGGACATGGGTTAGTCGATCCTAAGGGATGGGGAAGCCCCAGAGCATGTACACGCATGCTTCAAGGGCCCTTGACCAATGTTGGGAAGTCCAGACATCGGGGCCCCGGGAAGAGTTATCTTTTTTAATAGCCCGCCCCCCTGAAATGGCTCACCAGAGGTAGGGCCAGTTTGAAGAGCACCACATGTCGCGTGGTGTTCTGGCCCCCGGTTCTTAAAACTGAGGCCCAATTGCCGACCACGCCCGAAACATAATCCATCGTCTCCAAGGTAAAAATTTTTGGTTAATGGAACAACGAGGCAAAGGAAGTCGGAAAAATGGTTTCAGAACTTGGGAAAAGGTTTGGGCCCTGAGGGCGGGCACGGGTCCTAGTCCCAACTCATCGGCTATCGGGGGATCGTTAGATCTGCCACGGTGAGAGCGGGTCACCGAATGGTGGGGACGGATCGAGCTACCTGGGCCTTTCCCCGCATCAAAGACTCAAAACCGGTAGGGATAAGGGAATTCAACCCCTAATTAAAACAAAGCATTACGATGGTCCCTTTTGGATGCTCACGCATGTGATTTCTACCAAAGGCTCAATGTCAAAGTGAAGAAATTCAACCAAGCGTAAACGGGGGGAGTAACTATGAATCTCTTGGCCCAAAAGCCTCGCCATCTAATTAGTGACGGGAGAATGGATTAACGAGATTCCCCCCGTCCTTGTCTACTATCCAAAAAAACCCCGAAGGAACGGGCTTAGAATCAACGGGAAAGAAGACCCGTTTAGCTTGACTCTAGTCCGACTTTTTTGAAATGACTTGAGAGGTGTAGGATAAGTGGAAAAATAAGTGAAATACCACCACTTTTAACGTTATTTTACTTACTCGGGGTCAAAGGTGGCCTACCTCTCCTTTTGGACCCAAGGCCCATTAGCTAAGTGATCCAGCAGGACATTGTCAAGGGGGGTTTTGGGTGGCATCCGTAAAAGATAACGAATCGTCCTAAGATGAGCTCAACGAGAACATAAATCTCGTGGAACAAAAGGGTAAAGCTCGTTGATTCTGATTTCTAGTACTAATAAAACCGTGAAAGCATGGCCTATCGATCCTTTAGACCTTCAAAATTAGAAGCTTGAGGTGTGTGTTCCCAAGGGATAACTAGCTTGTGGCAGGGCCATAGCCACGTTGTTTTTATCCTTCAATGTCGGCTCCATCATTACGGGCGAATTTCCCAAGTGTTGGATTGTTCACCCACCAATAAGGAACATGATGGTTTAGACCCGAGATAGGTTAGTTTTCCCATGATGATAGTCCCCGGATAGTAATTCAACCTAGTATGATAGGCCCCCTGATTCACACAATTGGTCATGGGACTTGGTTGAAAAGTTGGGGCGTGAAGCCCATGTGCCGATTATGACTAAACACCCTAAATCGAATCCGGAAAGAAGCGGTTCGGTCTCCGCCTGTCAGCCGCTTGTCGACCTGAGTAGGGGCCCTCCCCCCCAGAGGCACGTGGCCCAAACCCCCACAAAAAACGGGTTTTGTGGGCTGCCTTAAACGAATTCCCCTCGGGGGATGGGTAGAGTCCTTTAGATGACTTAAATATGTGATGGGTATTGTAAGTGGCGAGTGGCCTTTCTACCGATCCACCGAGATTCAGCCCCCTGTCGCATCAATTCCCCCCCCTATTTTTTTCCCTTTTCCCCGCCAAATATTTTTAATTCTACAACCACACCTCCCGAGGCTAAGATTGTCCACGCATGGCCCTTTTATGCCCCTAAGTGTTAATCGCCTTAAGGCTCGAGTATGGTTATGTGTTACCATGAAGTGTGCCCAGCACATTGTGTGCCACAAATGTACACAAGGTCACGCCCGCCCAACATAGGCCCCTAGACTTAGGCCATTGGGCTAAGTAGGTCCAAGTTCTAGAGTTTTCTACAAAGGTGTAGTAACTCTAGATAATTTTATTGTAGATATTTCTAAAGATATTTATAGGAGATTTTTTGGGGAGATTTTAGAGTTCTCCACTAAGGAGGTGGGAAGCTTCTAGTTACCCCCCCAACTGTGGATGGAGGACATTTGTAAATATCTTAGCCTTCCATTATAACTTGGGGTGCCTACAAAACGTGTTGCCTCATTTGGCAAAGACACTCACCAAGGACCAACCAAGAGTGTTCAACCGAAAGTGAGTTCTCAAGCCTTGTACTCAAAAGCTTTTAGTGCAATACAAGTTCATTCTTCTCAAACTCACTTTGTGTTCACTTCTTCTTTTCCCAAGTCCCTTAAGGGGGGGTTTTGGCTGACTTGGGCTAGTGGGGTGCAAAGAGGCGGTCTCTTAGAAAGGTCTAAGGCCGTGAGCGGGTATCGTAGCTCGATTGAGGGAGCCAAGCTTGTGGGATAGGAGATAGGCAGTTTTGAGTGGTGGGACATGCATCGCGATGCCTCACTACCACCCCAAGTTCAGGGCATGGCCTTCCATGCCGTCATGATGATCGGCATGGCCGACATGCCACGGGGATTTCAAAGACACGCTGGAAGGTTGGGTGCATTGCCGCACTTCCGCCCGTTCGTAGTCTCAGGCACATAGCTGAATGCACATGGCTCACACATGGGTCCCGCCTGGCCCCCATGGCCTATGCAATAGAGGCCCTTTGTGGCCTTCCCGCACATGACACCGCCCCGGCCACGCCAAGGCCATGCCCGCACAACATAGTTTGGGTCTTTAAATCATGTTGTGCAAAACACCCCTTTGGGTTAGAAAAGCCTTGCAATTGGCTATTTGGCACTCAAAGTACAATTATTTTCACTTAAACCCCGTGATTTCCTTTTTTTTGGGTTTTTTTCGAATGTTTCAATCATAAAATTTTAAAAAAATATCAAAATATGTTGGAATGGTCCAATATTTTTCAGAACATTCTATCAACCTTGGAAGACATCTGAAGTTTAGTTTTGAGAAAAATACTTTAAAAATGAATTGTTATAGTTTTTGAATTTAATATGTTTTTAATATTAAAATTAATAAAAAATTAATATTTATCGAAAACATGAGTTTTATATGAAAAAAATTTTTGTTTTTTCCTTAATTTCATACCAAGTTTCATTTTTTTTGGGATATTTAAAAAAAAATAGACCGATATATTTTTTGGGGGTGCTTTTCCCCGAAAGGGGAAAGAGCATAGAGCTACCTTGAGGAGGGGCTACCACTCGGTGGTTTTCGGGGGGCCAAAAGAGGGGGCACAATGAGCGGGCATGGTAGATAAACCAAAAGACCCATGGCAGGGGAAAAAAGTGAAATGGCACGCGATTGGCGATTTGGGCCCCTCTTTGGCACCGAGGCCGCTATTACATGCGATCGATCCCATGGCTGCCGCTTGCATGCCATAACCCCAAACTATCCCCTGGCTCCATGGCACAAATGCCCAACGGGTGCATGCCAATGGTCGGCCCTTCGCCGCACAACGCCCCCTTTTCTTTCAGAAAGGTTCCCCATGGGGCATCAACATGGCTCCGCCATCCGCCATGCCCCACTTCTACTACACATGTGCCCATCGACGGAGCATTTCCAACGGGAATGGCATGTGAAAAAAACATGGCGATCCATCCCGAAAACATCCTCCCCCTTTGCTGCTCGCCATTATGTGGGCGGGCATGATGTGCAAAACACCGCCGGTATGTCGATTTCAAGTTTTGGGCCCTTTTGGTGTCCCTGCACCAGCCACGGCGTCACTTGGCCCTCATGGTTGCCTACTAAAACCGCTATGCCTCGAAACCGTTTAAACGCTAGAAGGCAAAGAAAGCCCAACAAAGGCTTGGCATGTATGTGAAAACAAGTACATGGCTCCTGCTAGATGGTCACCCATCCGCCACACACCACCGCCCAACCATGGCCGGGTGCCCATGGCCTCCCTTCCCCGCCATGCCCCCACGTTTGACACATGTGTCCGTAGTGCACAACATTTTCAAGAGGAATGGCATTTGAAAACAAGTAAATGGCTAATGCACCCCGATGTTAAAATTTCCCCCCAAAATTTCCGCCCCCTTTGGGCTAGGGGCGCAGGATCCCGCCGGCTATCGGTTCTACAAATTCCCGACGCCCCCGCATGGCATGCCCAAGATAGGCCTGCATGTGAAAATCACCATCAAGGCATGTTGGTTCGATGATTTTTGATTTTTGGGCTTGTATGGTTTCAATAGCGACAAAACCCGGTACCCACATAGCATGCCCAAGAGTTGATGGCATGTGAAGGACAAAACTTGGCATGATGGTTCAATGATTAGCCCTTGTTTGGCCCTTTGGGTCCAATGCATCCCGGGGGGGGTTTGGGTCCCGACACGCACCTACCCTCATCGCAGTTTCATCGCCACTTTTGCTAGTTTTTGAAAAGATGCCCGAGAGAGTCATGGCAAGTGAAAACAAAATGAAAGCTGGGCCCCCCTGATTAATCCCATCTAGGCACCGTGGGTTGACATGCTTTGCTTCCCGCCATATGCGCGTTAGTGCCACTTTTTACGAGCATGGTCATAGTCACGCATTTCCACTCCTCTTTTCTTTTGGCTTGTCGCATATGTAGGTCATGGTGCAAGGTGGGTGTTGTCTACATTTGACATGCCCAATAAATGGGTTTCACAATCGTTCAAGTCAATGTGCACAATAAATATTTGGTGGTCCCTCCCCCATCCCATTGTTTTTTTTTTTAAATTGCATTATCGTGGGTTTGTTGCTTGCAAGGGTTTTTTCATGCCGGTTTTGTGGCCTATGCTATTTGGAGAAGGGGCAAGTCGTGTTTTGGTGTGGAGGTGTTTGCATACCTTTTTTTTTTAGGGTTTTAATACAACATTAACGTGGGTCTCGGGGAAATAGGTTGCAAGCTTGGGGGTGGTGGTAGATCATGGGTCCCTCCCTCCTTGCTTTTTAAAAAATTTCCATTCTCGTGGGTATGTTGTTGCAAGAGTTTTGTCATGCTCGGTTTTGTGGCCTTTGCTATTTGGAGGAATCCCTTTTAAGTCACCCCTAGGTGCGGAGGTGTTTGCATGCCTCCCGCCACTTTGATGAAATTAGAGTGCTCAAAGCCCACCCCCGGGATACATTAGCATGAGATAACATCATAGGATTTCAGTCCAATTGGCTGGCCTTTGGGATCGAGTAATGATTTATAGGACAATGGGGCATTCGTTTTTAAAGTGGGGTGAAATTATTGGATTTATAAAGATGAACCACAAAGCATTTTCAAGGATGTTTTCATTAATCAAGAACAAAATTTGGGGCTCAAAAATCGATATCGCCCGGTCTCAACCATAAACGATGCAAGGATCGATGGATGTTATTTTTAGGACTCCCCAAAAGACCTTATGAGAAATCAAATTTTTTGGGTTCCGGGGAGTATGGTCGCAAGGCTGAAACTTAAAGGAATTGAAAGGGCACCACTAAGAGTGGAGCCGCGGGTTAATTTGACTCAACACGGAAAATTACCCGGGCCCAATAGTAAGGATTGGGCCCAGAGCTCTTTCTGATTCTTTGGGGGGTGGTGCATGGCCATTCTTAGTTGGTGAAGTGATTTGTCTGGGTTTAAATTGCTAATCTAACAAGAGTCTCAAGCCTTGTACTCACGAGGTCTCTAGTACAATACAAGTTCATTCTTCTCAAACTCACTCTTGTGTTCACTTTTTTCTTCCCAAGTCCCTTAAGGAGGGTGGTTGGGCTGACTTGGGGCTAGTGGAAGTGCAAAGCCCCGGAGGTTGCTTAGAAAGGTCTAAAGCCATGACAACGTTTTTTTAATGGCCCAACTGTGTGCCCACGCGCCCCAAGTGTTGACTACATGTGCCCAGGGTAACATTGAATGGCCGCACAACACCCCAAGTGTTAACTACATGTGTATATTGAATGGCCCAAGTGTTGCCTAACTATGCCCATGCCCCCCCAAAATTTTCCAAGTTGCACCCAAGTGCCTATGCATGCTTTTGAATGCCCCAAGTGTCGCCATGTGCCTATAGCCCCCAAGTGTTGAATAAGTGTTCACGCTCCCATCCAAGTGTAGCCCAAGTGTCGCTTAATTGTGCTTTTGAATCCCCCAAAATGTTGCCTAAGGTGCTCTTGAATGCGAAAGGGGCACATATACGCGCCCATAACAATCCCTGCTGGCCCCTAAGGGTGCCTAAGGCATGGGGGAAAAAGGGCAAGGTGGCGATCGCAGACGGCCGCATAAATGAGCATGCATGGTGGCGTGCATGGTTGCACTATTGGTGGGGCCCCGGGCATCCGCACAAGGTGTAGGCTCTCCCGCAAGGTTTGGGGCCGGGGGGCTGCCACACACATGGATGCGGGCATACAATGCCGCACACATGGTTGCATGAAACCCCCGCACGGTCCCTAAGGCTCCACTATCGCCAAGATGGGTGGGCTACCACACGCACATGGAGGGGGGCAAGGTGCACCACCACACAAAGGTGGCGAAAGAACGCACATTGCCGAGGGAAAGGGTTCACAACCACACGCAAGGTGGTAGGCACGGCGCACATGGCGCAGTAAGGTGCCAGTCCGGCCCCTCGCGGGCCCCACTTCCATACACATGGCTACGACCCAAAGGGTGCACAAGCGCACATGACACGGATGGCTGCACATCCGCCGCCCAAGGTTACGTCCACCTACACATGCCATGCGCTTATCGCACTATCCCCGCAAGGTTGCCCGGGGGGCCCCGCAAGGTTGCACGCCGCCCTAGCCGGGGGGAGGGGCACCACCACGCTGCACATGTCACCCCAAGTTTTTGTGCATTGGTACACACCGTCCCGGGCGCATGCATAGCCCCATGTGCCCCGCCCATCGCCGCCGCCACGCCTTGGTTTCGGAGTTCCCGGACGCCCACGATGAGGTTGCGCACGACGCACCGCCGCAAGGTTGCATTGCGGGGTTTCACATGCATCACGCATGGCTGCACTACCACACGTAAGTCCGCCGCATGGCCTCCCATGTGTCGATCATGGGTGGTACGACATGCCACGGGCATTTTAAAAACATGGCACGCGAAGGTTGCGGCATTGCGCACTTCCATGCCCACCCCCAGTCCACCGTACATAGTCGCATGCATATGGCTCACACATGGTGCTACCATGGTCCCATGGCCCATGTAAGAGGCTCTTTGGCCCTTCGACGCAAAGGCACCCACCACGCAATCAAGGCCATACTTGCACAACATAGTTTGGGTCTTTAAATCATGTTGTGCAAAACACCCCTTTTGGGTTAGAAAAGCCTTGCAATTGGCTATTTGGCACTCAATGTACAATCATTTTCACTTAAACCCCGTGATTTCCATTTTTTGGGTTTTTTCGAATGTTTCAATCATAAAATATTAAAATAACACAAAAAATTTGGGAATGGTCCAATATTTTTTAGAACATTCTATCAACCTTAGAAGACACCCAAAATTTAGTTTTCAGAAAATACATTAAAATGAATTTTTTATAGTTTTTTAAATTTAATATGTGTTTTAATATTAAAAAACTAATAAAAAAATAAATTTTTATTAGAAAACTATGATTTTTATATGAAAATAATATTTGGATTTTTCCTTAATTTCATACCAAGTTTCATTTGATTTGGATATTTGAAGCTCAAAAAATAGATCGATATATTTTTTTGGGGGGTCATGTCTCCTTCAAGAAAGGGGCAAAGAGTATAAGAGCTACCTTGATGGAGGGGGTGCCATTCCCCGGGGGTTTTTGGAGGGGCCATAGAGGGGCATTGAGAATGAGTATTCATGGTAGGAAACCCCAAAAAGACCCATGGCAGGGGAAAAAAAGTGAAATGGCACGCGGTTTCGATGATTTGGGCCCTTGGTGCCAAGGCCTCCCATCAGGGTGGGGATGCGATGGCTGCCTACCTTGTGTGCATGCCCCAAAAGAGGCCCAACGAAGGTGCATGATTCAAAACCCCTTTCCCGGACAATGCGCTTCTTCGCCGAGATAGCCCCCGCCACCATTATTCGACATGGTCTCCCGCCATGCGTCTGTCCCTCTCTCCACAAGTTCCCCGACTCACAACATTTCCAATGAAGGCATAGCATGTGAAACATATACATGGCGATCCGTCCCGAACCATCCCTCCCCGCATACACGCCTTTGTGTCTTTGGGGCCGAGGGCACCCTTTTGAGCTACAATTTCCACATCTTCCGCCACTTGGCCTGCGAAAGCATGCCCAAGAGTGGCATCGATGTGCAAAACACCGCACGGTATGTCGATTTCAAAGTTTTGGGCCCCTTTGGCTTCCCTACCAGGGCCCAGGCTTGGCCCCATGGTTGCCTATATATACCGCTATGCCTCGATAGCTAATACCACCGTGTCAGAACAAAGAAAGCCCAACAAAGGCTTGGCATGTATGTGAAAACCAAGACATGGTTCGTTTTTCCGATGGTCCCCATCCGCCGACACCACCGACGAAATATGCTTGGTACCCATGGCCCCATGCCCCACAGCTTTAAATGTGTCCATAGTCACAACATTTTCAAGCGCTTGGCATTTGAAAACAAGTAAATGGCCAATGCATCCCGGAAAAATTTTCCCGCCACACACCGTGCATGCCACCCTAGGGCGTTGGGGTGTGGGGGTTCCGCTTTTTGCTACCGTGTGCCCCCAATACTTCCGATGTGCCCATAGCCGATGGCATGCCCAAGATAGGCCTGGGATGTGAAAATGACCATCAAGGCATGTTGGTTCGGATTGCCTTTTAAAGGGGTCCCATGCATGTCCCCGAGGCCCACATAGTCCCCCACATACGCCGAGCCACACAAAAATGCCCAAGAGTTGCATGGCATGTAAAGGACAGCAACTTGGCATGATAGTCGGATGATTAGCCCTTGTTTTGCACCTTCTGTCCAATGCATGCGGTGGGTTTGCATGGCTACCGAAGCACCACACCTCATCGCACCCCCATCGACTTTTGCTAGTTTTTGTACAAAGATGCCCAAGAGAGTCATGGCATGTGAAAACGGGAAATGACGCGTGGCCCTGTGATTAATCCCATTTAGGCACCGGGCGTTTGGGCTTTTTCCCCCCCATATGCGGTTAGTGCCACTTTTTGAGAGGGGGTCATAGTCACGCATTTCCCCCTCTTTTCTTTTTGGCTTGTCGTAATAAGAGGTCACCCGGGAAGGGGGGGGTTTTTCATTTTACATGCCCAATAAATGGGTTTCACGGGAAACATTGGTCAAGTCAATGTGCACAATAAATATTTGGTTTGGGCCCCCCCCCATCCCATTGTTTTTGTTTTTTAAATTCCATTATCGTGGGTTTGTTGCTTAAAGGGGTTTTTTTATGCTCGGTTTTGTGGCCTATGCTATTTGGAGAAGGGCGCCCAAGTCATGCCTAGGTGTGGAGGTGTTTAATTTTTATGGCTAGTGTTATAATACAACATTAAGTGGGTCTCGTGAACATCGTTGCAAGCTTGTAGGTGGTGGTAGATCATGAGTCCCCCTCACCTCCTTGCTTTTTAAAAAATTTCCATTCTTGTGGGTATGTTGCTTGCAAGAGTTCCATGCTCGGTTTTGTGGCCTTTTTTTTAAAAATTTTAAGTCGCCTTGGTGCGGAGGTGTTTGCATGCCTCCTCTGTAAGTGTTATAATACGACATTAACGTGGGTCCCCGAGAACATATGTTTGCAATTTTGTGTGGGGACAAATCACGAGTCCCTCCCCCCCCCTCACTTTTGTTTTAAGAAGAAAATTGCATTCTCGGGGTTTGTTGCTTGCAAGAGTTTTCATGCTGGTTTTGTGGCCTTATTGTATTTGGAGAAATACGTTTCTAAGTCGCTACTAGGTGTGGAGGTGTTTGCATGCCTCCCCGAAGTGTTATAATGCACATTAACATGGGTCTGGGAGAACATAGGTTTGTGTTGTAGGTGGAGACAGATCATGAGTCCCCACCCCCCCCACTTTTTTTTTTAAAAAGAAAATTGCATTCTCATGGGTTTGTTGCTTGTAAGATTTTTCTCATTCTGGTTTTGTATATGGTATTTGGAGAAATGATTTCTAAGTCACCCCTAGGTTCCGAGGTGTTTGCATGCCCCCCCGCCGAAGTGTTATAATACAACATTAACGGGGTCTCGATATAGGTTAAGCTTGCAAGTGGAGACAAGTCACATACCCCTTCCCCCCCCCGCATTATCGTGGGTTTGTTGTTGGGATAGCTTTCCCATACTGGGTCTTGTGGCCTTTGCTATTTGGCAATCACATTTCTAAGTCGTCCCTAGGTGTGGAGGTGTTTGCATGTCTCTCGCAAGGGTTATAATACGACATTAACTGGGTCTCGGAGAACGAGATTGCAAGCTTGTAGGTGGAGATAGATCGAGCCCCTCGACCCTGTTGATTGTTGAGATTTTGGCTTAGTGGGGCTATTGTTTTTTCTTCACCAAACCTTATTACATTGTATTAGGTTTGGTGGTGGATTGTGTCAAGGGATGCAATGCACGGAGTGGCTATTTTTTTTCTTGTGGTTGTGGGCTTTTTTTTGTGTATTGAGCCACTATAGTGCCCTTTAGGGGGCTGGGCCAAAAGTGTCTTTGTCAAGAGCATGAAAAGGGTTTCCCCTGTTGCTTACCTATTTGATGGAAAGATGCTCCCCCTCACCTCATTTCATCCCTCTTGCCCCCTTGTGGTTGGTGTGAGGTGGCTTGGCATATGATGCATGTCCACTTTCATTGTGTCAATGTGCACATGCACTGCTTATGCGCAGGATGCGGGACATTTTGTGGGGCAAGGTGGATGTGTGTGTTTTCTTGAACTTTGGTTGTCCCTCGCTGATAAGAACGATAGACCCCATTAATGTATGGAGAAAATCACCCAATGCAAAATTTGGGGATGTGGTTCAAGGGCTTTGGCATCGAGAAGAAAAGTTATCCGTTGATCCTGAGAGTCATATGCTTGTCTCAAAGATTAAGCCATGCATGTGTAAGTATGAACTAATTAATCGTGAAACCGCAAATGGGTCATTAAATCGTTA
Organism: Macadamia tetraphylla; assembly: GCA_022985045.1. Lineage (NCBI taxonomy): Eukaryota > Viridiplantae > Streptophyta > Magnoliopsida > Proteales > Proteaceae > Macadamia > Macadamia tetraphylla. Next base: position 5,247 of record JAJSZK010000209.1, on the reverse strand, counting down.
TAGTTTTTTTATGGTATCCGCTATTGGGATAACCATAGTAATTTAGAGCTAATACGAAACCAACCCTAATTTTTGTAAGGATGCATTTATTAGATAAAGGTCAACGGGCCCCCCGCTGTTCGATGATTCATGATAACTCGACAGATCGCAGGGCCCTTTTGTGCCGAGGGCGATCATTCAAATTTCTGCCCTATCAACTTTCGATGGTAGGATAGTGGCCTACTATGGTGGTGAGGGGTGAGGGAGAATTGGGGTTCTTTCCCGGAGGGGGAGCCCGAAAAGGGCTACCACATCCAAGGAAGGCAGAGGCCTTACCCAACCTCAAAAGGGAGGTAGTGACAATAAATAAAATACCGGCTCTTGAAATCCGTAATTGGGAAAGAGTACAATCTAAATCCTTAACGTGGGTCCATTGAGGGCAAGTCCGGTGCCGAAGCGATAATTCCACTCTAATAGCGATATTTAAGTTGTTGCGTTAAAAAACTTGTAGTTGGGCTTTGGGGTGGGTCGATCGGTTTTCACGGTGTTTGGCGCCTCGCCCCCTTTTATTGGCTATGTGGTCCGGCCTTAATTGGCCCGGGGCGGCCCCCTGCCATTATTTTGAAGAAATTAGAGTGCTCAAAGTAAGCCTACGCCGGATACATTAGCATGGGATAACATCAGGATTTCGGTCCATTGTGTTAGCCCTTGGATCGGAGTAATGATTAACAGGATAGACGGGGCATTCGATTTCATAGTCGAGGTGAAATTTTGGATTTATGAAAGATGAACCCCCAAAAAGCATTTTCCAAGGATGTTTTCATTATTCAAGAATGAAATTTGGGGGGCTCAAGACATCGATACCGCCCTAGTCTCAACCATAAACGATGCCACTGTGGATCGGTGGATGTTGTTTTTAGGGCTCCGCCAACACCTTATGAGAAATCAAATTTTTTGGGTTCCGGGAGTTTTAAGGCTGAAACTTAAAGGAATTGATGAAAGAGCACCACTGGGAGGGAGCCTATGGCTTAATTTGACTCAACACGAGGAAACTTCCCGGTCCGAATAGTAAGGATTAAAGACGAGGGCTCTTTTTTATTCTATGGGTGGGGGGCATGGCCGTTTTAGTTGGTGGAGCGATTTGTATGGTTAATTCTAATCTAACGAGCCCTCAGCTTGCTAACTAGAGGGACTATGGTCATTTAGGCCATGGAAGTTTGAGGAAATTTGGCCGGATGGCCTTAGATGTTGGGGCCCAAACGAAAAGACATTGATGTATTCAACGATTTCATAGCCTTGGCCGACGGCCTGTAATTTTTAAAAAATTTCATCATGATGGGGATAGATCATTGCAATTGTTGGTCTTAATGAGGAATTCCTAGTAAGCACGAGTCATCCTTGCATTGACTACGCCCACCCTTTGTACACCCCCCGTGTTCTACCGATTGAATGGCCCGGGTGAAGTGTTGGGATCGGGCCACTTGGGTGGTTCACCGCCATTGACGCTAGAGAAGTCCATTGAACCTTATCATTTAGAGGAAGGAGAAGTCGAATGGTTTCCGAGGTAAACCCCCAAGGATGATTGTTGATACCCCAAGAAGACCCGTGAACATATTACGCCAGCGATCAAGGTGGGGTGGGAGCTGAGCTCCTTCCCCCGACCCTTGTAAAAGGTCGGCCTGATCCTTCATAGCATTCGCCCCAAACACAACCCCCGGGGCGAAGGCCAAGGAACCGAACGGAAAGGACATGACATTATTGCCCTTTGGGTGGTGGGGTCACCCCAGATCCAAATCAGATCTTAACAACTCTAAAAGAATGGATATCTTGGCTCTTGCATCAATGGGGGAGAGAAATGTGATACTTGGGGGAATTGCAATCTGAACAATCAAAGTCTTTGAATGCAAGTTGCCCCCGGGCCATCGGCCAGGGGCCGGGGTGTCAGTTATGTTGCCCCACCTCCTTCCCCCTTGTGGTGGAGGGGGGAGCGAAGATTGGCCCTTGTGTGGCAAACCACGATGAGTGGTGGTTGAGCCACTTTGCCATTGTTCGACATCTTTGGGTGTTCCCCCATTGGGCTCGTGCCCCCGATTGCCATTCGATGGCATTTCAATAGCCCCCTAGGTCGTGGGGCTACTTGCTGAGTTTAAGTATAAATAAGCGGAGGACAAAAACTTACGAGGATTCCTTTAGTAACAAAGGAGCAACCCGGGGAAGAGCCACTTGAGAATCGGGGGTTTTTTCATTCTTGTACTATAGAAGCATCCTCAATGGCAGAGGGCCTAAGTCCCGGAAGGAGGCACGAGAGGGTGAGAGCCCCATCGGGCCCCCCCTTTACACCACGAGGCACTATTCAGTCCGGGTTTTTTGGGAATGTAGCCCCAATTGGGAGGTAAATTTCAAGGCTAAATATGGGGGAGACCGAAGGGAAAAAGTACCCTGAGGGAAAGATGAAAATGACTTTGAAAAGAGAGTCAAAGAGTCCTTGAAATTTCAGGAGGGAAGGGATGGGGCATGCATCTCGATCGGATGCGAAGGGTTATGGTCCGCCGCCGCTCAAGGAGGGACCGAGGGGTTTTGGGGTGGTGTCCCAAGCCCGGTTTGTCATGTTTTTCCCGAGGAGATGTCCTCGCCTTGATCGGGTAGGAAGTGTGTCCCTCGATGGCATGCCTATTGGCAACTGATCCCCGCATGGGCCCTGCGGGCCCCATTCACCCCCCTTTGAAACACGGACCAAGGAGTCTAATGGGGGAGCCAACAGTGAGTAAAGCCCATAAGGTGTAAGGAAGCAAACCCGGTGGGATCCCTGGGGTTACACCGCCCGACCTTGATCTTCTATGAAGGGTTTGAGGAGAGCTTTCCCCTCCCGGGCCCAAAGATGGTGAACTATGCCGAAAGGGGTGAACCCGAGGAAACTTTGGTGGAGGCCTCGACGATACTAACATGCAAATCGCTGGTCAAAAGGTATGGGGGTGAAAGACTAATCGAACCGTCGTAGCTGGTTCCTCCGTTTCCTCAGATACCCGGACCCCGGGCAAGTTCTATCAAAAAGCCAATGATTAGAGGCATCGGGGCATAACGCCGACCTATTCTTAAACTTCAAATGGGTAGGACGGCATGGCTGCTTCTTGAGCCACGCCATGGAATCGAGAGCTCCAAGTGGGCCATTTTGGTAAGGAATCATGGCGATGAATGGAAGCGGGTTACGTGTCGATTCCACGCTAACCTAGAACCCACAAAGGGTGTTTCAAAAGACAAGGACGGTGGTCATGGAAGTAAAAACCGCAAGGAGTGTGTAACAACTCACCTTTCAATCAACTACCCCAAAATGGATGGGGAAACACGAACTATACCCCCCCGTGGCAACTACCGGGCCCCCATGAGTAGAAGGGGACGGCATCGCATAAAACCTAGGGCATGAGCCCCGGAGGACCGGGGGATCTTGGTGTAGCAAATATTCAAATGAGAACTTTGAAGGTCAAGAGGGAAAGGTTCCCCGTGAACTACACTTGCACATAGGTTAGTCGATCTTAAGGAGGGGGGAGGGGTCGAGAGCGTATGCACCCCTCCACAAGGAATTGGGTTAAAATCCCAACCCGGACATGGCGGTTGACGGCAACATTGGGGAAGTCCAGACACCCGGGGTCTCAGAAGAGTTATCTTTTCTTTTAATCCGCCCCTCGAAAGGGCTCACGGAGGTAGGGTCCTAACTTGAAGAGCACCGCATGTTGCGGTGTCCAATGCACCCCGATGACCTTTAAAAATCTTGAGGACCAAAAGTGACTAAGCCCGATCATACTATAACCGCATCAGTCTCCAAGGTGAACAACCGTCAATGGAAAAATTTAGGTAAGGGAAGTCGGCAAATGGATCCGCACTGGAAAAGATTGGCTCGAGGGGGGGCACGGGGTCCTAGCCCCAAAACCCGCCCCCCCCGGGATTGCTCAAGCCGCTTCGGGAGAGCGGGTCACCATGCCAATCGGGATGGATCAAACCCCCCCTTTTGGGGCTTCGCAACGCAATGACTAACGGTAGGGAAAAGGGGAAATGATCGCTTAATTAAAGCAAAGCATTATGGTTCTGGATGCTCATGCAATGTGTTTTTGCCCAATGCTCAATGTCAAAGTGAAGAAATTCAACCAAGCAGGGGTAAACACGGAGTAACTATGACTCTTTAAGGTAGCCAAATGCCTCGCCATCTAATTAGGGACACGAAAATGGATTAACGAGTTTCCCCACTATCCCTATCTACTTTTCGAAACCCACGCCAAGGGAACGGGTTAGGTAATCAACGGGAAAAAGACCCGTTGTGATTTTGTCCGACTTTGTGAAATAACTTAAGAGGTGTAGGATAAGGGAGCGGAAATGGCACAAGGGAAAAACCACTACTTTTTAAAATTATTTTACTTATCCGTGAGTCGGAGGCAAGGGGGGGTTTTTGGGGGGGACATCAAAAAAATAACGCAAATGTCCTAAGATGAGCTCAACAAGAAAAAATTTTGTGGAACAAAAGGGTAAAAGCTCGTTGATTCTTTTTAAAAAAGAATGAACCGTGAAAGCAAGGCCTATCGATCCTTTAGACCTTCAAAATTTGAAGCTAGAGGTGTTAGAAAAGTTACCACAGGATAAATGGCTTGTGGCAGCCCCGCTCATAGCGACATTGCTTTTGATCCTTCGATGGGCTCTTCCTATCATTGCAAAGGAATTTTCCCAAATGTTAGATTGTTCACCCACCAATAGGGAAGGGGCCAAATTTAGACCATCGTGAGATAGGTTAGTTTTACTCACCGATGACGGTGTCCCATAGTAATTCAACCTAGTATGAGAGGAACCTGATTCACATAATTGGTTCGCTTGGGTTTAAAAACCGGGTTTCGGTCGCCGGGGACCGATTATGACCGAACGCCCTAAGTCGTAATCCGTGCTAAAGAAGTGACGCCCGTTCGCCGCCCATTTGTTGACGGTAGTAGGGCCCCCCCCCCTAGAGGCACATGTCGCTGGCCGCCCCCCCAGGGACATGTTGTGTGGGCTGCCTTGCGAATTCCCGCCAACGATGGGTAGAATCCATCCATGACTTAAATACGCCACGGGTATTGTAAGTGGTAGAGTGGCCTTTCCGCCATGAAACCCAGATTCATCCTCGTGTCGCATCGATTTGTCACCCCATCTTTTCCCTTTTCCCTTTCCCCCCAAAAATTTTTAATTCTCCCCACACCTTCCCGAGGCTAGGATTGTCACCCGGGGGGGCCCGTGTATGCCCCATGTTAA
>JAJSZK010000208.1:0-16121 GCA_022985045.1 Macadamia tetraphylla | reverse complement strand
TGTTGCTCCAACTTCTTAGTTGTTAAAGCAATCGTTCTTTAGTAGGCATATTTCACAGACCCTTATGTCCACCTTGTTTTAATGCCGAGGAATCTGATGTCCATGCTTTATTTCATTGTGATTTTGCCACTTCTTGTTGGTTGGCTTTTGCTTTTAGGTTAAACAAAAGGGACATTCATGGTAACATTGTGAAGGATAAATTTTTCTCTTCTTGAATATTTCCTCTACTTATATAGATAAACCCTCGATGTCATTATCCAATCGGTTCTCTTATTGGAAAATCCGGAAAGCCCGTAATCATTATGTTTTTAGTCACTCTAACCCATCTTTAATTCACACTATACATTCACTTCATAACTCAATTGAAGAGGGGCAAATGGACCTCAATGGGGAAAGGGCTAAGTATCATAATGGTCATGTTGCTTTATCTGCTATATTATGAAACCCTTATTTAAATCACTATCATTCATACTGATGGTTCTTGGAAAGCTAATACATTTCTTGGTGGTAGGGGTGTTATTACAAGGGATAATAGGGGTACCTTTGTGGCTACCAAATGCAAGCATGTAGGGGTTTCTTTGTTGCATCCATAGAAGCAGAGGCGATTCGAGATGTCATTATTGATGGCTAGGAGTCTACAGGTTGGGCAATTGACTATATCCTCAGACTCTAAAGCATTAGTATTTTTCTTAAATCACACCTCATATTCAATAAAATGGGTTGTTTGAGTCATTGTATTTTTTCATGTTTCGTTCTTGTTTGTTCCTCGTTTACTCAATGTTGAAGTCCTTATATTGGCTAAGGGTGCTTCCATTCTTAAATTGTCTAAAGTGTGGTGGTCACAGCCACCTCTCTTCATTGTAAATCCTGACCTTCTTTCTCAGATAGGAGATTCTCTTCTTCTTTTTTTACCTTCTTCTTCTTCTTCTTCTTCTTTTTTTTTTTTTCACAATAGTTCTATTTTGACCCCACACACACACCCAAAAAAATTTTAACAGTAAGTGGTGGAGGGGATCGCTCAAAAGCATGGCACATTCTTTTTTTAAGTTGTCAACAAGAGAAATCAAACCATCATTGAAAGAGAGAAGAGAAGATCCTGCCCAAAAGGAAGTCATGATTTACAATGAAAATGGGTGGATTTAGCCAGCAAACTGTAGACAATTTCAAGAGAGAAGCCCTTTTAGCTAGAATATGTGAGCTTCCACATTAAGGGAACAGGGTAAAAACTGAAACACACATACACAACATGGTAAAATGCATGATTAAGAGAGTATGTCTTTATCTATTACACGAGCAGCCCAATCTAAGGAGGCTGAAGAGTGATATACGAAAGACATTAGAGATTTAGAATCTGAAATGATGGTGAGTTTCTTAATCAGTAGACTTCGAGCCATCAATAATCCATCTTGGATTGCCTCCGCTTCCATGGACGAAGCAAAGAAGTTCCTAAAAAGGTTTTTATTTTGCTACCACAAAACCCCTTATGATCCTTAACAAGGACGCCCCTGCCACCAAGTGATTTATTATATTTTAAAGCACCATCCATATATTTGGTATAATGATCGTGAGGAAACTTGGAAGGGTAGGGTTTAAAGCAACAAAGATATGATGATACTTAGCCTTTTCATTGCTAAAGTTCATTCTGCCATCTTCAACTAAATGATTGAAGGCTTGTATTATGCCAAGAAGAGAGTAATTAGAATGATTAAATATAAAATAATTATGGGCCTTCCAAATTTTCCAAAAAAGAGCAACCAATTGGATGATGACATCATTTTGATATGGGAAAAAAAAGGGAGAGATGCAAGAACTAGATAAGGAGTTCTTTACAAGAGTACCTTTTGTCTCCTTGTATTGAACCTAAAAGGGAAGCCAACCAGCAGCTAGAAGCAAAGTCACATTGATATAAAGCATGCATAATAGACTCCTCAAGATTAGGGTATAGAGGGCATACAAGGTCTTGTGAAATATGTCTTTGAACAGCTTATAGTTTAATGCTAATGCATCAAGATAGCACCTCCAAAGAAAATGTTTAAGCTTGGCAGAAGGGAAATTTCCATAGATTGGACCGAAGGGATCTCCAGATGGCCTCAGTCCCCAAAAGAGTCTGGATGGAAATAAGATGGGGCTAAGTGGTAAGGCCTTAACAGAGAAGAGTGCATCAATGGAAGGGCCCCAAAACCAATAATCAGATTTACAAGAGATACTAAAGGGTGATGTAGATCAGCTTAGATAAGGAAGGGCTGCTAGCCCCATCAAACCAAGTCCACTCGGTCCACCAGTTATTCCAAATTTCATCGAAAGAAGCTTCTCAAATTCATATTTGGGTAGTTATTTGTTCCTTTTGGTAAGTCAGCCAGCTCAAGAAGAGCCCATCTACCCATCAAATGAGTCCCATTGCAACCCCACCTAGAGCCTCTAGGAGTTTCCGTTAGCACCATCAAACCATCTCGTCCAAAGATTCCAATTTACGCTTTAGTTTCCATTCGAACCTCCACAAGAAAGCAACCTCCTCCATCGATAGCATCTTTTCTCACCAGCTTTTGTCTTAAAAGGATCTTCTAGAAGCCCTCACGGCTCTCCCTTATTGTTGAAAAACAGCTTCAAGAGAAGAGCTCCACTGCCATCGAATTGGCCAAGATAGCCTTGGATTAGTTTCAATTTTGGATTGTCAAGTTAGTCAAGTTAGTTTCCTATTTTGCAACTTAGGCTAGTTCCTTTTTATGTTCAGTTATTAGTAACTAAATTACTCCTACTTGGTTAGCAAGTCAAAAGTAAGGAAGTTTATTTCTAGCTCTTAGTTTCCTATTTTAGTGTCCTTTTTTATTTCACTCATGTGAGCCTATAAAAGAGGCATTCATCAATTGTACTCAGTTAGAGAATTGATTAATGAAAATTGTGAATGCAAACTTTGACCTAAAAATGCTATTGAGAGGTGAGATGCCTAACCCATTAAGGGGTGTGATACCCAAAACCTAGGGGGTGAGAATTCCATCACTCTTCTTCCACCCTTCTCCACCTCTCCATCGACTCTCTTTATTTTCTTATTTTCCATTTTATTTGTTTGCTGTGAGAGAGTGATTGAGTTTTCATTCGAAGTCTAATTGAAGTCCAAAACGTCAGCTATCAACAAAGATCAAAAGAGGCCAAACTAACTAGATCCATCTCTAAATTTTCAGGGGTTTTGAGGGTGGATCGACCAAGGCCAGATCTCCATCCCCTGAACCCTAATCAGCCACCTCTTTTGGGGGTTTCTTCCTGATCCTAGGAGGCCCACTCGACCCAAGTTTGGTGGCCAACTGAGCTCCCTATCATCTGTTTCTAAAGACCATCCCTAGTTTCCTAACTGGGAACTTCTCTTAGATCTCCCAAACCTGAGATCAGACTACAAAACCCTTTGGAGTGTTTGATTAGCATCACAAGAGGAGCAATTGACCAGAAGTTGAACCTCCACAGCCTCTTACTTCCAGCCCAAGTTTCTCCAATTCTTCCTAGGTTTGGACTTTGTTCCATGTCCGATTTTAGATTTCCTAAGGATTAGTGATTTATTAATTGGAGTTTTGGGATCCTAACTGGTTGGGTAGTTCCTACCTAGCCACATCAAAGGGAAAGTGAAAAGGGACTTGAGCTTCTATAGTACAAATCATGGGAACATTCTAATGTATTAAATCATGATTAATTAACTCAGATATTTGTGAACTCTCCCTAAGGGATTGAAATTCTCCAAGTTGGAAGAGTAGGAAACCAAGCATCACACTAAATGTCAATTGAGAACCCATCCCCAAATTTCCTTCTAAGAACCTTAAGGAGGAGATCTCACTCTTAGAATGTTATGCCATACCAAGAACAACATTTTTAGTGGGGCTTCAAGAAAATTTGAAGGAAATAAACCTTCACTCACAAAGCCTCCTCTCTCTAAGAGCCACCAAGATTGTCAGCTAAAAGTTCTATATTGAAACATTTAAAATCCTACAACCCTAAGCCCCCAAACTGTTTGCTCTGACATAAATGAGCCCATATAGCCCAAAAAATTCCTTTATCCAAACGGTCCTTCCACCAGAAGTGATGGACAGCCTTACTTAAAGCACTACAAATAGATACAGGTAAGAAAAACACAGACTTGGCATATGGGGGGAGACAGGTTACTACTACTTTAATTAGAAGTTTAGAACCTCTTTCCCAGCTTGGAATAAAAGGCTACTCTTCCAACTAGAGAGTTTTTTTTTGGATGAATAAATAATTAATTACCAAGGAGAGGAGAGAATATACAAGGGAGAAGGGGGGGGGAGGGCTTGCCAATAAGGAGAAGCCAACCTGTGGGGAAAAGAAAATAACAAAACAAACTAATGCAGAGCCAAGATGCACTGTGGGGAAGGCTAACACCATCAAGGGGTGAAGAGATCAACTCAAGGTTCTAGGAGTTGATGAGAGAGTTTTTGGGAGATGGGGACCCGGGGTGGGGTTAAGAAGGGCTTGGGCTTTGAAGTAACATCAAAGTAGATAGTTTTCCAAATCTGGTCATGAGAATGGAATTTGGGAGTCCATCACGGATGTTTGCTCCATCCAAAGATGGTTGATAGTAGCACAAAAGCCGCTTTCCAATCAGATCACAAATGGAGGAACCCGAGAAAGTCATATCCACCTACACCCATTCTCGGTCAAGGGGAGAGAATACTCCATGGATGGCCAATATTTAGACAAGACATTCTTCCGCATAAGGAGGAGAATGGGGAAAACAAGAAGAGATGAGGGTTTATTATAGCCAAGTTCCACTATAATTGAAAATAACAATTTCTTTGATTTACAAAAGTTAGTGGGTATCCTAAACATGGTTGGATATCTCATTAAGTCCCAAATGTCACATCTCTTTCTTGAGAGTGAACAAGTGTTAGGACCAAAGCTAATGACAGATTTGTTATTATTTATTTCCGTCCCGACCACATACAAGAATCATGAAGGAGTTTAGAAATAAGCTCAGATTCCTTGGTCTTTGCTTTAAGAAGAAAAGACAATCATTAGCGAAGAATAGATGAGAGACACTAGGGCCAGATCTACTAGTTTTAATACCCAAAATGAGATGGAAGGTTTCAGCTTGGAGAAACTTACATGAAAGGCCATCCTGACAGAGGATAAACAAGTACTGGCTAAGGAGACAACTTTGCCTTAGTCCATGATGAGGAGTGACTTTGCCTATGAATCCACCATTGAATTTGATATGATACTCCACAGTAGATATGCATTACATAATCCAATTTACCCAGGCATCTACAAAACCCATCGGTATTAATAGTTTCTCAAGATAACACCACTCAATTTTGTCATATTGCTAAGCTCAAATTTTAAAGCCATCATCCCACATTTCCTTCTGGTGTGGTACATTCAATCTAATATCTCATGAGCCACAATGATATTATCGAAATTCACAAGAGGCAAAAAAATCACTTTGGTAAGGGGCTAATAAGACTATTAATTTTAGGTTTAAGCCATACCGAGAAACATAAGAACTCCAAAACATATATGATCGATGGTCGCAATGCTTGTATCACAAAGTCGACAATTCAGTACATAATTATATGTTAGTCATGGAGAAATGAAACAAGAGGTAATCTCTAAGATTCTACGCCAAAACTTTTTGCAAAACAGCACTTTCCATATTAACTTTCAAATCTTATTTGTAGCAATGGTTATGCTAAAACAAGATTGCTTAGATGTTAAGTTTCCAGATTTTGAACAAAATCGAATATATTACCCTTGACATCCATGCACTTTCGCAAGGAATTACTTCTATTTCCCTCCCCCAAATTTGTTCCTCTAAATACCCAATTAACATGCCAAGATTCCCACCCAAATGTAAATCCTTATTAAAAATGGTTTCACAAATGTCCACCAGATCTATGAACTTTCCGCCTTTTAACATGCTTCCACTAAAATCCAGAACTTTTTGTCCATGTGGATCAAAACATACACCAATAATGACATTTTTAAAGCCATAGTCTCAAATTGGGGATCTAAATACTTTTATGACTAGCAACATTACTCAATTGCCATAGATCGTTACTTAGGTTTGACAGATCAAACACAATACTTCCTGCATAAACTCATTGATTAGCATGGTGAATTCCCAGCACACTGGATATTCACATCCATCTCTATTGGAACAACCACTCACTGAAGGTACAATCTTGTGAAAGTCTAATGCCAAACCTTCAAACCAAACTCAATTTGAAAAGGTTAAAAATTGTTATCATTTCATCCATTCCTTTTTTTAAGAAAATCATGGCTAGAAAGATTATGGCATAACTACACAGAAAAATGTTGCACAATGCCCTATTTCGACTTTGAGTACTGTATCGTAACCCTAATAAATTACATGTTTTCACATGTCTCAATTGGAGCAGATCAGAATAACTCAAGATGGCCGATCTTAAATTAAAGATGTGAATTATCTCAGTTCTCCATTTAAATTTACTGGCAAGCTGTTAGCAAAATCATTAGAATCTTTCATGGTATTTATATTACCAATTGCATAAGCAACAATACAGCAGCCTTAGTAGGGAAAAAAAAAACACAGATATATCCATCATTTCCTCGATGAAAGCATGAATGGATCTAAGACCCGAAGAATTTTTGTTAGGGACTCGCAATGATGCAGCAGAGTCTATGGCGATTTCATTAGCCAACTTATTCCAACTTTAAGTCGATGTTCATCGGTTGGTAATCGATCAATTATGCTATCTTCCTTGCTGAAATGTTAAGAAGGAAACATGGTTAGAGACAAATCGATAAGAATGCCAAAGATCACGCAAAGATATGCGATTTTACTCAGATGACCAATAGGACCTCCAAGGTTAACCCATCAATGAAACTTGGAGAAAGTGTCGATCATTCTCGCCAAGAACCATCATCTCACCCGATTCTCAAACTTGGCATTTAAATGAAGTTAATTATCGTTACGAGAAACCATTTGCAAAAAAATTTCTTAAGAGTCCGTAGTTCAATCCCATTGAGCTTAGATAAAACTATGTCGCACTAAAGCTTTTATATGAGATAACATTAAAAGCCTCTCAATACTAGAAGTATCAACTCGAGGTTAGATAAGTTGCATAAGCAACATAACCCCTTGAGTCAGATGTCCCATGGTACATTTTCCCATGACAACTAGCTGTTTTCCTATGTCACCTGGATGCTAGGATACTTCATCCCCAAGGGAAAAAATAGAGGAAAACGATAGGTCCCCCCTACCCCCACAGTTTTGGATTCAACCTGGGCACAACCATGGTTGTCAAGGAGACCCAAGGTGGTGGAGGGGTGCCTAAGCGCTTAGGCGACCAAGGCGCCCAAGTGCTATTTCTTTTCCCCTCTATCTAACATTATTCAGTACACCACAATGTACCTTATATCATAAAAATCAACATTAAGCCACATCAAATCATAAAAAATCAATATTAAGTCCTAAGAAATCAACAAGATTTTATTTTTATAAGAGACTTTTGTATTAGGTAGAGAAAAAAAGCAGCTTTTCAACAAATCTAAGATTACTTAAGTCTGAGTTGTAATGAAAAAGTTATATTCCAATCAAACTTATTTTAAAGTACGCAAATGCTGTTAAAATCGCCTGAATAAAAAAATTTAAAGACATCAAAACAAAATATTATTTTACTGCACTTCTGGCTTTTAGCAATGCTTTACCATGATAAAATTTATGAAATTTTCAGAATTGAGAAAAAACCCATATTTGAAGTTGCAAATCGCTCTGACAACCAAAAATCTGGATTTTGTTCTTGGACTAGGGGTTAACCTTTTATCTTTTTGGAATTTGATATCAAAACTGTTGTTATTGGATTCAAATAGAGGGTATTTGCTTATTTATGAATAATATCTTAAATAAATGATATTTGGCATAATAAGTGCCAAACTAGGTAAGGTGACATGCGGCCTAAGCCCTAGACACACCGCTTAAAGGCTGGATTCCAAACTTTTCTTCAATCCTCTAAGATTCAAGGATCAACTAACTTATCCCCGAGAAAAAAGGGGGCTAATTCCATGGGGATTTCAGCCGATTTCCTTTATAATCTTCTCTACAGCTTATTGCCAAAATCCTTGCCAATAGGATCTAGGTGGTTGACTCTAGTCGGCCCCAATCAATCTACTTTCATGCCGCAAAAGCATCTTTGATAATATCATTCTCTACCAAGAGAATGTCGAGGTTGACAAAAATCTCATTCCCTAGTTGCCCTCCTTAATATCCATACAACCTTTGACTTCATCGATGGGACTTCGCTCCAAAGTCCTCTTCAAAGATGTCCGTCCCCTTATCTTCATTCATTGATTCACTCTTGTATTTCCTCCCACGCTTCTTGTCCTTGTAAATGGTTCTCCCCGCTTCTTTCCCTCGTCTGCTGATATCTAAAACACCCCGCTTCTCCCCTTTCCTCTTTGCCCTCTCCTAGAAGTCCTTTTAGTTCAATTCAATCCTCCACGACCTCCATCTCATCTCCCTGCTCTAACCTTCAACACTAAACACTAAATCATAAACCCTAAACCCTAAATCCTAAACTTTAAAACCTAAACCCTAAACCATACACCCTATACCCTAAACCCCTAATACCTAAACCATAAACCCTAAACCCTAAACCCTAAACCCTAAACCCTAAACCCTAAACCTTAAACCCTAAACCCTAAACCTTAAAACCAAAACCTTAAACCATAAACCTTAAACCCTAAATCCTATACCCAATACCCAAAACCCTATACCATAAAATCCTAAAACCTAAACCATAAACCCTAAACCCTAAACCTTTAAACCATAAACCTTAACCCCAAAACATAAAACCTAAAGAACCCTAATACCTAACCCTAAAACCTAAACCCTAAAACCCTAATCCCTAAACCCTAAACCCTAAACCCTAAACCCTAAAACTAAAACCCAAAACCTACACCCTAAACCCTAATTCTTAAACCCTAAACCATGTTAAACCCCAAAACCCTAAACCCTAAACCAAAATCCTAAGCCCTAAACCCCAAACCCCAGAACTGCCCTAAACCCTTAACCCTAAACCCTACACCCCAATCCCTAAACCCTAAACCCTAAATCCTTATCCTTAAAACCTAAAACCCTTTCCCTAAAACCCAAACCCTAAAGGCCTATACCCTAAAACCTAAACCCAAAACCCTAAACACTAAACCCAAAAACCATTAAGCCTAAACCCCAAACCCAAAATCCCAAACCTTAAACCCTAATCCCTAAACCTTACCTTAAATACTAAACCCTAAACCTTAAACCCTTAACCCAAAACCTTAAAACCTAAACCCTAAACCCAATACCCTAAACCCTAAAACCAATCTTAAACCTTAAACCCTGAACGCTAAACCCTAAACCCAAAACCCTAAACACAAAACTCTAAAGCCTAAACCCAAAACTCTAAACCCCTATCGCTAAACCCTAAACCTTCAACACTAAACCCAAAACCTTAAACCCTAAACCCTAAATTTTAAAGCCCAAACCCTAAACCCCACACCCTACACCGTAAACCCAATACCCTAAACCCCTAATACCTAAACCCTAAACCCTTAATACCTAAACCCTAAACCTTAAACCTTAAACCGTAAACCCTAAACCTTAAAACCTAAACCCTAAACCCTAAACCCTAAACCTTAAACCCTAAATCCTACACCCAATACCCAAAACCCTATACCCTAAAACCCTAAAACCTAAACCCTAAACCCTAAACCTTAAACATTAAACCCAAACCTTTAAAAAACCCAAACTTAAAACCCTAAAACCCTAAAACCTAAACCCTAAACCCTAAACCTTAAACATTAAACCCTAAACCTTAAAACCTAAACCCTAAAACTTAAAACCTAAAACCCTAATACCTAAACCCTAAACCATAACCCTACTCCCTAAACCATAAACCCTAAACCCTAAAACCAAAACCCAAAAACCTACACCCTAAACCAAAACCTAAAACCCTAATCCAAAAACCAGGCCCAAACCCCAAACCCTAAACCCTAAACCCTAAAAAACCCAAAGCCCTAAACCCCAACCCTAAACCCTAAGACCTAAACCCCAAACCCAACCCTAAACCCTAAACCCAAATCCCTAAACCAAAACCTAAACCCTAAACCCAAAAACCATAAACGCTAAAACCTAAACCCTAAACACAAAACCCCAAAGCCTAAACCACAAACTTTATAACCCAAACCCCAAACCTTAGACCCTAAACCTCACACACCTAATCCATAAACCTAAACCTAAAAATTAAACCCTAAACCTTAAATCCTAAACCCAAACACTACACCCTATACCCAAACCCTAAACCCTAAAATCCAAATACCTAAACCCTAAACCCACAACCTTAAACCCAGCCCCTAAACCTAATAACGAATCCTAAACCCACACCCTACACCTTAAAGCCTAAACACTAAAACACTAATCCTTAAACCCCAAACCTAAACCCTAAAAAACCCTAAACCAAAGACAATAAACCTAAAATCCCAAAACCTTAATCCTTAAACCCAGATGCCCAAAACCCAAACCCTAACCATAAACCAAACCTAAAACACCCTAACCCAACTAAACCCAAACCCTAAACCTAAACCATTAACCCAAAACACTAAACCCTAAACCCAAATCCCTAAAGCCTAAACTCAAACCCTAAACCCCAAACCCTAAACCCTAAACCCTAAACCATTATACCTAAACCCTATACCCTAAACCCTAAACCCTAAACCCCCTCAAGCATATACCCTAAACCTACAAACCTAAGCCCTACACTGCAAACCCTAAACACTAAAACCCTAAATCCTGAACCCTTATCCATAGACCCTCAAACCCTAACCCTAAAACCTAAACCCTAAAGCCCTATACCCTACAACGTAAACCCAAAACCCCAAACCCTAAACCCAGAACCCTAAACCCCAATCCCTAAACCTAATCCTTAAACACTAAACCCTAAACCTTAAAACCTAATCCCTAAACCCTACACCCTATACGCTGAACCCTAAACACTAAATCCCTAATCCATAAACCCTAACCCCTAAAACCAAAAGCCTAAAACCTACACCCTAAACCCTAAACCCTAAACCCTAAACCCTAATACTCAAACCCTAAGCCCAAAACCCAAAACCCTAAACCATAAAGCCAAAACCCTAAACCTTATACCCCAAACCCAAAACCCTAAACCCTAAACCCTAAACCCTAAACCGAAAACCCTAGGCCCTAATCCCCAAACCCCAGACCCTAAACCCAAAATACTAAACCCTAAACCCTAATCCCTAAACCCAAAACCCAAAAACCTACACCCTAAACCCTAAACCCTAAATCCTAAGCCCTAAACCCTAAAACCTAAAGCCTATACCATAAACCCTAAACCCTAAACCCAAAAACCTAATCCCTAAACCCTAAACCCTAAACCCTAAATCCTATGCCCTAAACCCTAAACCCTAAAGCCTATACCCTAAACCCTGAACCCTTATCCCTAAAACCTAAGCTCCTTACCCTAAAACCTAAAACCAAAAGCCCTATACCCTAAAACCTAAACCCAAAAGCCCTATACCCTAAAACCTAAACCCAAAACACTAAACCCAAAACCCTAAACACTAAACAGTTAACCCAAAACCCTAAACACTAAACCCAAATCCCTAAAGCCTAAAACCCAAACCCTAAATCCGAAACCTTAAAACCTAAACGATAAACCCTAATCCCTAAACCCTAAACCTTAAACCTTAAATACTAAACCCTAAACCTTTAACCCTAAACCCAAAACCTTAAAACCTAAACCCTAAACCCTAAACCCTAAACCCTATACCCTAAAACCTAAAACCAGAAACCCTAAAACCCAAACCCTAAACGCTATACCTAAAACCCTAAACCCCAAACCCTAAACACAAAACCCTAAAGCCTAAACCCCAAACTCTAAACCCCAAACCCTAACCCCAAAACCCTAATCCCCAAACCCTAAACCTTCATACCCTAAACCTTAAACCCTAAACCCTAAACCCTAAACCTTAAAACCTAAACCCTATACCTGAAACCCCTAATACCGAAACCCAAAACTCTAAACCTTAAACACTAAACCCTAAACCTTAAAACCTAAACCCTAAAACTTAAACCTTAAACCCTATATCCTACACACTATACCCAAAACCCTAAACCCTAAAACCTTAATACTACTGAGATACTGCAAACTGTGTAAATATTCTCCTTTTGTAAGGTATGTAACTCTCACCTGGACAATTGTATATATATCTTATCACTTAGTTGGCGCTGGAGCTTATGTAAACTATCTTATTGTTGGACTGTGCATGTATATATGAACTCTGATATTTGGTAGTGTAATGGTGGTGTTATGATCTGCCCTAGTCTAAATCCTGAGGAAACATGCTAACCAGATACGGTGAGGTGTCCAGTGCCGCATGCCTTGGTCTATTGAAGCAAGGTTGTGACATTTGATCTACCTCATCATTCAGAAGACCACTCTCTCTCTCTCTCTCTCTCTCTAAACATTATCAATGGCCATTGAGATCAAAGCCCTATACTAAAACTTTAATTATAATTTTTTAGGAGAGAGCATAATAAGATGTTTAGTTTTTTTTTTTTTGCTAACGACAGGTATCCAGGCCTTCGGTCTGACTAGTTCCGGTGGCCCGTATTGACCCCACAACCACATGGACAAGATCATATCAAGGTTGAATGAGAACCATTCAACTTTCACTAAAAGCAATGAAGAGCACTAAACAACCCCATGTGAGTGGCCCAAGATATGCCTAGTGGAAGTCCAACTTAGGTTGTCCAAGTTTATGGCTCGTACCAAGTTCGTTGCTCACCAACTGTGCTACCCCCTTGGGTAATAGAATGTTAAGATTAAAACTAAGGAAGAAGCAGATAAACAGATAGAAAAAAAATAGATACTTACTCTAGTTGGAGAGACAACAAGATCAACGCTGTTACCGTGTGGTTTGTGGTTTCCCCCCTAGCTATGTAGTTTTCTTCTCCTTTCTACCTTTCTTATAGTGGCAGAGCCAATGACATGATCATGTAAGGAATGAAATTAAAAAAAAAAAATCTTCTTTGTTTGGGAAAGATCAAAAACTTAACGTATTTCTTGTGACATGTGGTGAGATATCACAAAGAGTATGCCCGGAGATTTGGCTGTGGCGCATGTCAAAGTAAGTAGATAATCAGAAGAAACCATATCTAAAGGAAAATGTTTGTTACCCACACATTGTAGGAACCTTTCACCATACAATTTCTTTCTTACATGTATAGGCTAAATCTCAAATTTTGAGGTCATCAAACTTTGATTTTCGAAGTTCCTTTTATTCAAATAATTTTTTTTATCAATGTTCAAGACATTATGATAGTATATGTTTAGATGATTATATAGATAAAATATTCATTGAATTTGATCAAACAACCATATTTACCGGAACGAAAAATATATTATCATATTAATGTGGCTGTTATATATGGTGTCTACGCTTAACCTCCAATGTGTACTGTCTAAAAAATAAAAGGAGAAAATGATTAGTACCTAGTTGTGTTATCTACACCTGTAAAATGCATCATGAAAAGACGCCCAACCCTAATTGGATGTTCGTGCATGTGTTCCCACAGTTAAGGGTGTCAATCGGCTCAGTTTTAGTTCGGTTCAAAGGGATGATGAGTTAAACAAAATTGAATCGAGGACCGAGTCGGTTCCATAGTTGAATACACAATCCAATTTAATTCAGTTTGGCTCGGTTTTGTTTCCCGATTCGCTCAGAATACTGCTTTTATAACTCGTTTAATTCGTTATGTAAACGGTTCCACTCTTGGACCATGATTGTGATGGACTAAAGGCCATAATGGGCTCAAATTATGGATATTATGGTCATTGTCAACTCTAAAATTATCTTAGCATGTGAATATGTGTAATAAATTGCAAGAAACACTTACCACCAAGAAAAAAACAAAGGCGAATATTCATATACTTAAACCAAGATTAATTGGTTTGTTTTGAACCGATGGTTCTTATACCCTAACTATAACCAAGCTGAACCGAGGAATAATCATATGCTCAAACCGAATTGATTCGTTCGTTAATTTGGCTCGGTGTAGACACCCAATTTTGTCGCCCTCCCTAGACTATGATGACTTCCGGATTGTGGACGCGACCAATAGCTTCCGATCGATAGAGATGACAACTGACTGAGGTAACCCAAACTCAAACATTCCATACTCAACCGAAAACCCTAGAAGCCCCGTGCGAGAGAAAAAGGGTCCAATTATGAATTCTCATAGACGAAGAAATCTGGTCCAAAGCGATTGTACGAATGGATAGTACTCGGAATCACGATTCCAACTATATGTGGTATTTCAAAATCGGACCATCATATCTCCCGTAATCATTCCCTGAAGATAGAACTTGCACACCCACACCTCGCCCATGCACACCCACACCTAGCCATGAGCACCCAAACCTAGGGGTGTCAATTGGTCAGTTTTGGTCTCATAATGTGTGAATCCGAAACCAACCCATTAAGCAATTTTGGTTTTTGGTCGGTTTTGGTTTCGTTGGTTTGGTTTCAGGTTGATTCGGCTTTAGTCTCGGCCATTACCAGGTTGAATCGATTTTTTTCCCTTGGAGTTGAACCACAATGTATTCTTCTTCGAAGAAATGTTCCAAGGATAAATATCTACAGAGGAGATAACCAAAGGAGAAAGATAATGGCCAACAATTTTTATCCATTCCTTAGTCCCAAGTGCTCTTCAATATTTTTTAGTATATATGATATTTTCTATTTTTCATTAAAAAAATACTTTTTATTTATGCAACACAACACTTGCTGAACAAATAATATGCAGAGAAGATACAAAAGCAGCAGTACTGTCACCCAGTGAATGCAACATGAGAGGAAGATTCCAGAGAAAGAGGACCGCAAAATATAAGCTGTAGTAGGGTTGCAGGGAGATTGTAGGCAGTAGAAAGGGGGTGCAATCACAATCTTAGGGCTATTTTCCTTTCACGAAATCGCAGAGTGAGAGAGAGACTAACTTGAACGATGTTGTGGCTTGCGAGGACTTCAAGCAAAGGCAATGAAGAGTAGCAGGTAGCGAGCAACAGGAGGCAGACGAGCAACAGGTGGCGAGCAGCGATCAGAGAGCTTTAATTTGCATTCTGCGATTTCTCTTACTCCATTAGGTTCAAAGTTCAGCCGCTGGGCTAAAAAATGGAAACAGTAGAACGGTCAAACCTCAAAAGAAGCCGATATACCATAGGGTTTAAACTATTGGGCTGAACGTTCTGTCCCATCGGGCTTGCCCGATCCAAACCAAAACCGATAATTAATAAGCCCCTTGATCCGAAACCCGAAAACCTGAACCCTAAACACTAAACCCCAAATCCAAAAACCATAAACCTTAAAAACTAAACCCTAAACCCTAAACCCTAAACCATAAAACCTAAACCCTAAACACTACACCCTATACCCCAAACCCTAAACTCTAAAATCCTAGTACCTAAACTCTAAACCCTCAACCTTAAACCCTAAACCCTAAACCTTATAACCTAAACTCTAAACCCTACACCCTACACCATATACCCTAAACCTCAAAACACTAAACCCTAAACCCTAAACCCTAAACCGTAAAACCAAAACCCTAAAACCAACACATAAACCTAAAACCCTAAAACCCTAATCCTTAAACCCTAAGCCCAAACCCTAAACTCTAAACCCTAAACCCTAAACGATAAACCTAAACCCAAAACCCTAATCCCTAAACCTCGAACCCCAAACACTAAACCCTAAACCCTAAACCGTAATCCCTACACCCTAAACCGTAAACCCTAAACACTAAACCCAAAACCGTAAATTGTAAACCCAAATCCCTAATGCCTAAACCCCAAACCCTAAAACCAAAACTCTAAACCCTAAACCCTAAAGCTTAATCCCTAAACCTTAATCCCTAAGCCCTAAACCTTAAACACTACAGCCAAAACTGTAAACCCTAAACCCTAATCCCTAAATCATAAATCCTAAACCCCACACCCTATACACTATACCCTAAACACTAAACCCTAAAACCCTAATCCCCTAAACCCAAAACCCAAACCCATAAACCCTAAGCCCAAAAAAAT